>CAUYLG010003896.1:0-24821 GCA_963573385.1 Cacajao melanocephalus
AATATTAATCCTAAATTTAAATGGATTAAATGCCCTAATTAAAGACACAGACAGGCAAATTGAACAAAAAGTCAAAACCCATCAGTACGCTGTATCCAGATTTATCTCACAAGCATCGACACACAAAGATTCAAAACAAAGGGATGGAGGAAGATTCACCAATCAAATGGAGAGAAAAAAAAAACAGTTGTTGTAATTTTTGTCTCCAACAAAATAGACTTTAACAGCAACAAAGACTAAAAGAAACAAACAAGGATATTAACATAATGGTAAAAGAATCAATGCAACAACAGGAGTTAATGATCATAAATATACATGCACCCAATATAGGAGCACCCAGATGTATAAGACAAGTTCTAAATGACTTATAAAGAGATCTGGACTACCGCACAATAATGGCGGGAAATCTTGACACCACATTGTTAATAATTGATGGATCAAAGAGATAGAAAATTAATAGGGCCTTTTATGATTTGAATTTAGACTTGGAATAAGTAAACTTAGTGAACATCTATAGAATTCTTTACCCCAGATCTCCAGAACATACATTTTTCTCAGTATCATATTATACCTATTCTGAAAGTGACTATGTAATTGGAAGTAAATCACTCTTCAGCATTTACATAGCATTTCATAGACTTAAATGAAATATTAGTTAGCTGTTTGTTTGTTATTTTCTTCCCTTATTCCTTCCTGTCTCTGTTGTTAAGCACAATTATCAGCATAAAAGAGGTTTTTAATACCTATTCCTAGATTGTATTCCAGCCTGGGCAATAGAGCAAGAATTCAGTTCTCTCTCCCCCTTTTTCTTTCTTCTTTCTTTCTCTCATAAAAAAAAAAAAAGAATTCCTAGGAGACAGAGTATCTTAGTGATGACTTGTACTGTACTGTACTATAACCTTATCCTATATTTTGAGTATCTGTGAGGCAAGAGATTTCTAGAGATATTTACTCCAAAGGGGAATCTTGGTTAAGAAATTGTTGCTGTAAAAATGTGCATATGAGGCTGATTGTTAGCTAGGATATCTAGTGTTAAATGGCTGAGTAAGGTTAACTCAGTTTTGCTGACCCTTGGTTTTCATCCTTGATCAGGAACGTGCAGTTGAAGGATGCAAAGCAATTTAAACTGCCCTCCAGTGAGCAGCATCACACATAATAGTGGTGCTGCCATCCCTCTTACATGAACTCCTTTTATTGCTCACTCAGTTGATACCAAGGGGCTCCCCATGAAGGTAAGGGGTACAGAAAAGGGCAACCACCCCATCACTATGTCATTTGGCGGGAAAATGAGGGCAAGACAGCCCCTTCCAACTCCTACAGTTGGGAAAATCCAAAATACCTAGGTTTAACTCCACCTGATAGCAAGGAGACTTCAGTGGCCATGCTGAACTCATGGAGTGCTGCTACCTTGACCCAAGGTGTAATGAGCAGCTGGGAATGGAAGGCCATAAGCTTGGGTCCTGTCACATCTCTGTTTCTAAGAGAGCTAACAATTCTAGCTAGCAGTGTTATCCTAATGGCCTATAATGTTGAGCCAAGGAGGGCAATTTCTTGCACTGAAAGGCTATGGGCATTATATATCCATCACTGATATATACAAGACCCCAAGAAGAATAAGAGGAGGTTGCTAAAGCTGCTAGAGTGAAGGAGTCTGGTTGGGGAGCACTACTGTTCTATTGCAATTTGGACGGATGCTAGGGTGAGTGACAGCATATATGAGCTTAAGTAAAATTTCTAAATAAAGAATATACTGTCTCCAAAACCCAAAGGCTAAAAGAACTTTTGCTTGTTTTAACATCATGGTTGCTGAGAAGATCAGTAGCTGTTTCCTGACAGTATGAGGGATAGAGCAGCCCTCAGCTTATCTAAGAATTTTCAGAAATGTAAATGAGGTGGTGGGGCCTTGTACTATGCATGAAACAATGATCAGCCTCTTTCTATGAACTCCTTTGTGAGTATTTGTGTGTCCTGAATAAATATATCAAATGTATCTCCATGGAGGAGGATGTCATAAGCATGATGTTATACCTGTGCTCCTGAGTAAAGTTGGATACAGTTAAGATCTTACCTGCAAAGATTGTGTATGATCACAAGAATGTTGATGTATCCCATAGATAGCTAGGTAAGCACCTTCTTTTGTGTCACTTCAAACGTAAAAGCAAACCACATCCAAGAGTCTACTGAAATAAACACTAAATAGAATGTAATAGACAAATATATAACTACAAAAGATTCAAAGTATTCATCAGTTGCTGGTTGGATGGATTTGGTAATTTTAATAATAGTAGGTATGTGTGCCGTAATCGGTATGAGTCGAGCATTAGCATTATAACAATCCACTATAAGGTACCATTTATTTTTTCAGGTTTAGAAGTAGGCCAAATTGGGCTGTTAATTAGAGAAGCAGTAGGGATAACCAACTCTTCTTTAAATGTCTTGTATAATGAGTTTTAATCCTTGAAGATCCTATTTTAATTTATATAGAGCTTGATAATCTGTTACATTGGAGTAAGATCCATAGGGTTCCATTATATCAAACCAATAGTTAAATGCCAAAGACTTAATTTAATTATAATTTATTGTTTGTTGGGTCACAGCAGCCATGACCACTATGAAATATTTTAGAAAAATGGACACCGTCACTATGGTATTTTGTAAAGTCTTAATAAATCGTTTGTTTCATTAATGTGACCTCAGCATGTCACATTGTAACTTCTCTTCCCCTCTATAAGCTATCACCAATGGGCCCACATATTGCACAAGCTATCAGTCTTCCTCAGAACACTCTATAGAGTGGGGCCAGTGCCTGGTAAGACACACATCCAACTGTCAATGGTTAAGAGATTTTCCTGACTCTAGTGTCAGTCATGGCTTGTGTTGGAATCAAGACACATAGTACAATCTGAGACACACAGATAGTAAATCTATTCCGGGACATACTCCAAATGCCACTTATAAAAGGAGGGCTCCATTCCCACAGCACTGTCACTACACACTAATTATTGAAAACTTCCAACTTATGTTGGTGAAGTCTAAAGAGAGACTTGGTAAGATTTGTAAATGCAGAAAAATCAGCACAACTCAAAGCACAAGCTTGTCAGGAGGTAACAATACATTTCAAACAGCATGCTAGTCAGTAAGCAGCAGAGGCAGTTAACCTCTCACTCATACCTTGTTTTCCTTTCATGCTTGACTGATACATTTTACTTTTTAGAAGTTTATCTGAAAATTATTTGAGTTATAGAAGGAAAGTGGATTTTTTTAGATTATTAGATTTTGCTTTTTTCAGGAACCTGAGACAGTAGCTTAGGCTACTAAATTAAGTTATTTATTTAAAGTTTCTTTGGATCACCCATGCAGTATACATTCTCATTGCAAAGCCACTTTAGGGAAGTATCTTGGTGTTAAAAATTCTTGAGGAAGATATTTTCCCCTTCAATATCAAATCAAATCAATTTTAATATCAAAATTATGACAAGAACTTTCCTTGTAGTATTCATAAGGTGGAGTTAGTTTATTTTACAGTCACCTTTGTAAAAATGTTGTCTCTTTTAAGGGTATGTCTCCTATCAGACTCCTAAACATAGTTAAACCCACAGACTTTGGATATTGTCCTCAATCTCTTAAAAATCAAAGCAAGTCCACCTGGTTCATCAAATGACCTTAAACAAAAGTCAAATAAAGTACTCAGCAACTTGTCTTGGTTTGTTTCTTCACATAAACTTTTTGTTGGATTACAGTTAATGTTTTTGTAAGTTACCAATGCATTTAAGCTCATTTATAATTTATGCAGAGGTTTATTTCTTCAGTGAAGTAATCAGTCACTAAACTTAGTTCTCTTTTTATTTTTATGTATATTTTTATTATTATTTGAAATTCTGATGAACAACCTGAGTATATAAATTTGGGCCTTCTTTTTGGGTAGAAACTATTCCTTAGAAAGAAAGATACTGTATAATGTTATATGTCTGAAAAAATGATTCTTACATAATGCACATATGGTAATTGGTTTTGTTATTTTTAAAATCCAATTTAACATTTGATTTAGACATACTCCCCTGGCTTTATTAGAAAGTGACAGACAATTGTTCCTTTAAAAATTAAATACTCATCACCTGCAATATTTCTTATTTATGAAATTGCTTTTGTTTGGGATGTTAAAAATGGGAGGAGAATATAATTTTTTCTCTTTATCACAGAGTAATGTAGAAAAATAGAGATTCAATCTCATAGAGTCTCATGTGAATATATAAAGATTTCTCATGTGTAGTAGATTGTTATATAGGGGAGAAGCAAAGAGTTTGGCTGCCAATACTTATGTCATTTGTAGTGCCCTCATGCAATAATAGTAGGCTTAATCATACCACAGATTTGGTCAATGAGACATTAGTGAAAGTCATACAAGCAGGGGTTGGACCTATGCTTCTATTATTGGTGACAAATCTGTATGGGTCTGCAGCAACCTCAATTCTTGCCTCCTCAGAAGAAAAAATTTGAACTGCGGAGCATAAGGCAGAAGGAAAGACCCAGGCAAGTTTTAGAGTAGGAGTGAAAGTTTATTAAGAAGCTTTAGAGCAGGAATGAAAGTCTAAAATATACTTGAAAGAGGGCCAAGCAGGTGACTTAAGAGTAAAGTGCCCTGTTTGACATTTGACTTGGGGTTTTATATGTTGGCATACTTCCAGAGTCTTGCATCCCTTCTCTCCTGATTTTTTCCTCTGAGTGGGCTGTCTGCATGCACATTGACTTGTTAGCACGTGGGAGGTGAGCATGGACTGTGTATTTACTGGAGTTGTATGCATGCTCACTTGAGAGATTCTTCCCTTAGCAGTCAAATGTCCCTGGATGTTCATATAGCAGTTAAACTCTGCCATTTTGCTCTAATGTACATGCTTAAGCCCACTTGCCTAATACCTGCAGTCTTACTGGGAAGGTGCTGATCACCAGTGTCAGGTTATTTCTATCTATGCGAAGACTGCCTCTCCCTGGCACCAGCAGGGACCAAATATTATTTCAGAGAGACAATTAACAACTGCCCAACCATCACCTGATGGCTGCCTGATATTCTTGATGTATAGGAGGGAAACCCTCTCCTGCCCTGCTCATGCCTGACTCACTACCAACTGTAACATTCCTGCACCCAAGAGTCCAGGATTACAATTAATTGAGGAAAATGGATGAAGCTCAGTCTTCTGTAACTGCTTCCTCCTGCCAGAGGGGTAACAGTGGTTGTTCTGTGGTTCTTGGCCTCTTTGCTAGCTGTCAGGGTAGGAGGGTGGCTCCATGGATTGTTGAAAGCAGTATCCAGCCAGTTCCAAGGTAGGTGGGGCAGGATTTTGCCTCTGTCATGTCTCCCTGATGGGCAGTCTAGGGATCTGTAGAAGGGTTAGTCTTGAATATTGAGAGGACATTATCCCTCACTGAGGATCATCTGGAGCTTGATGGCCTGAAGGCTAGAGAAGGCATATTGGGTTATTAGATTTAGAAGAATGTCAGAACAAAATAAGGAAGTGATCACAGCTCCAAAAAATTCTGAGACTGCCGACACATCCAGGTAGCTGTTATTAATAACTATAGTCATACCTGCTAAGTCTTGGCTGCATGGGGTTGCTACCAATTCCAGTATGTGCCCAGAATTAAAATATTGATCTAGCACTTTGGGAGGCTGAGGTGGGTGGATCATGAGGTCAAGAGATCAAAACCATCCTGGCCAACATGTGAAACTCTGTCTCTACTAAAAAAAATACAAAAATTAGCTGGGTGTGTTGGCACATGCCTATAGTCCCAGCTGCTCAGGAAGCTGAAGCAGGAGAATAATTTGAACCCAGGAGGCGGAGGTTGCAGTGAGCCAAGATTGCACCACTGCACTCCAGCCTGGTGACAGAGTGAGACTCCATCTCAAATATACATATATATATATTTAAATTTTTACATTACTCATCCCTCCTGTTTCTTCTGAGCTGCAGCCAGAGACTACTGGTTGGTTCACAGGAATAAGCAGAGCTAGTCTAAACTGCAGACAAAAACTCCAAAACAACTGTTAAATCTACAATCTAATAACAAGTGTGCCATACCTGTACACTCTTCCATTCCTTCTCCCTTTTCCTCTCCCCACCCTCCTTCCCTTCCTTCTATTATTCAAACATAATTTTTCTCTCTCCAGTCCCCATTTTTATGAAAAAAAATTACAATAGGACTGATTTGTTTGCAAAAAAAAACTTTAGTCTTATTAAATTTGTCCTGATTATTTGTATACAGCACAGCAAGAATAATTATTTGTCATATAGGCTCCTTTTTAAATTGGCTTTGATGGAACTTCATTCCATAAGGAATTTCAGAATAATACTTAAAGCCTTGAGCCCAGTCATGGGTTTGTGCCATCGAATATCTGTGAGTTGGGTAAATTCCTCTCCTTTTGAGGTCCCAAGACAACTTGGGGCTCCCAGGCCTGTCAGAAAGTGACATTCTTTACTTACCGTAGGCCAAAAAACCTGTACAGGGACTGTGTAGACAAAGTATAAGGCCAGTTTTCCCAAGGGGCTTTTTTTGGCTCTATAAGTCAAATTTGATTTTTTAAAGGAAAGCCCACCATGTAGGTCAAACCACTGGTAAAATAACCAGTTTCTCCAAGGTGTCCTGTTGTAAATAAAAACAAATTCTTATTATACTTATGCAAATAAGTATATTGCCATAAGTTAAGAATATTCACAGTTTCCAAACACTGGAGAAATCAGGGAGAGAGAAAGCAATATGCTCCAAATTTTGTTAATAGGAATATACTTTATGCAATTTTTAAAGCTGTAAATAGAAGGATATTTCTGTTTTCTACTAGTTCAGTCCATGCCGTTAACTTCCGTTCTACTTAATATTCATGAACATTTTAGCTCTCTGTAAGAGTCCTAAACATTTTTCCTTTATTCTAATATCACAATCTCCAAAGTTTTCAGAAACCTGCATGTAAGAGCACCTGTTAAAGTCTTATAGTTCATTATAAAAACACCTTTTAAAGATGATTAAAACAAAACAACACTTGTCTGTCAATGACAAAAAGTCTTAGGGCAGCATAGTCAAAGACACAATTGAAAAAGAAATTTGTTACCTCTGTGGAACTCAATAATTTAACATAACAATTATAGTGATTACTGATAATGTATACTAAGTCACATTAGAATTTCAGGAGTTTGGCACAAATTTGGAACACATGCCAATAATAAATTTATACAAATAAAGCCCACAGAAAGCCAGATTTTACCTTTGCTTTAGTGTATTGTTGATGGTAAATCCAATTCTTAATAAAACCTTATACACATTTCTATTCAGTCTTAATTTGTTTGACTATAAAGTAAGATTTTCATAAACCTTTTTGAACCCTTTACAGTTTTTTTTGTTAAAGAGAAGAACAATTCTCTAAGAAAACAATGCTGTGCTTTTATTCCAATGTTCAATTTATGAATAAACTGAATAGTATTCCTTTAATTTTAGCCAGTATGTTTACCTAAAGAATTTCCTTTATGGGATTAATTTTTCACAAATCTTCCACAACTTGCTCAAACCTTTAGCTTTATCCTATCTAACTTAAAACAATCCTTTAACCCTCTAAACATTTTTGCCAAAAAAATCTGCATTTCCATGCCTTCTTATAATCTTTTTTACCAAAAGCACATTCTACTTTCCTTGAATGCTTCGCATGTAAAACTGCTTTTCCAGTAGTCTCAAGTACATGTTACACTGATAACTCTTAGTAACTTTTACTTTTAGTGATAAACCTGACAAATAAATGATTCTAATTATGTACTAGGTTTACACCCTAGGACACCAGACAGAAGAGTAGATAAGGTCTGACTCTTTCCAGCATAGCTAGGGGCCATGAATCTCTGTGTGTCCCCAGGGTTTACCTAGCTTTAAAGCAGGAAAGTTATACAGTTAAGTCGTAGTAGTTTATGAAGCATTTAGTAGGCTTAATAACCTTTAAAATTCTATAACTTTTATAAATTCCCTTTCATGAATAGTTTTAATACTTATACAGACCGTTTGTGACATGCTTGGACTTTCTTACTTGTCCTAAACATTCCTGTTTTTAAACAACTGGTTATTTTATTTTAGGACAACAATTTACCATACAAGATCCTTTGTCATACAAAATATCTTTTTTATAACCTTCATTGCCAATAATACCTTTACTTTTATCATCTTTAAAATAGACAAGTCATTTTCTTTCTATTAGAAATTTAAGGCTTGTACTACATGTTGCTGTGTGAGTTCTGAGATGGGGGAGCAAATTAGGAAGTTATTTACATGATGTTGAAGTTATCCCCCATCAAGAGATTGCTCAGTTAGATTTTTGCTAAAGTTTGTCTGTATTAGTGTGGGCTATTTCTAAACCCCTGAGGTAGAACCATCTAGATTGAAATTATTGGTTAAAGATTTAAGTAATTTAAGTAGCTTTACCAGAAGAAATAGAGCTATTGGAGAGAAAGATGAATTTAGAGGTCAGGTAGTTATTAACCAGGCACTCATCTGGAAAGTGCATTTTTTGCCCCAAAGGTATTTGAATCTTTTCTTTTGGAGGAAAAGGGTGCCATTTGCCCACATTATCCAACAGGATTTCAAGGAGAGTTACTTAGAGAAGGATATTAGCACAGACTAGGCGGTTCTTGAACCCAAAAGGCAAATTTGTAGTTTTACTTGCTGCCTCCAGATTTGCCCTTGGCTTTGTCCCATTGATGATGTCTGATTTGAAAGCAAGCCGCAGCAGAGAGTCTTTCAGTTTAAGGCCATCAGAAGTTGGGATTCTGTCCCAGGTGCCTTTTGGCCCTCAGGACAGTTCTGTTCCAGTAGCCAAACTTGTGGCAAAGGGGGAAAGCCACATGGGGCCTTCTCCCATTTGTCACATTGGGGCAGTTTTCCTTCCAATGGCCTGGCTTCCCACATCAATGACAGTTCCCTGAAGGAGTTTCCTTAAGGCAACCTGGAGGGGGCTTGAGAGATAGTAAGACAGCTGACAGTTGAATCTGTCTTTTGTCCCTGAATTTCTCCTTTTCCTCCCAGTTCATTTTTAGGCCAAACAGTATTACAGAGGAAAACTAATTTTTTGTTTTAAGGTTTGTGGGAATCCAATTATTTCCAGTTTTGGGGGATGGATCTGAGGGGTGTGTCCTGTGGTAGGAAGACATGATTACTCATCTGTGAAGAGAGGACAGGGGAGAATAAAGAAGGAAAAAGAAGAAGGCATCCCCTTTTGCTTTCCTGTCATTCTGAATGAGTCACCCCCCAGTCATCCTTAGGTTTCTGGAATAAACCAGTCTTACCAAGTACCCACAACCCTGGTCCCATCTCATCACAATTACCCACTTGAGAACAGAGGAGATACTAGAGTGAACAATGGTCCCCCTGTTCATCCTTAGGGTTCCAGAATAAAATAGTCTTACCATGTACTCCTAACCTTGTCTTCATCTCTATTCTAATTGTAATCTATTAATTTTTGGTTAAAGATTTAACCAATAAAATCTGGAACCAACCTTCATCTCTGTCCTATGGGTCTCTTGTGCCCACAGCCTTGGGCAAGCCTAGATCCTTGTGTCCATGACCTTATAGTCGCTCTAATTCAGAACATTTTAGCAACAAAATAATTATCTCTTTTCTTAGATTCCATTTCCCATGTTCTTTAAGTTGATGAAAAGCCTGTATTTTTAGGTAACTGCTGCAAAAAGGCTGGGATTCTCTCCCTTTAAATATGACCTTGAAGGTCTTGAGGCATGTTGAGGAAGGTGTAGAAGTGATTAAAGAAACGGAGGCTACAGGAGGAAGTGGGAGGAAGCTAGAGTAATACTCCTGTAAAGGCTTCATAACTCACAAAACAGCGGCCCTTGAATTTGAGAGGGAAACGTTTATTTGTCCTCTTGACATAAAGTAATAACCTCCAAAAAACTTGGGACTTGGAGTAAGAACTCTCAAATGGCAAACGAAGAATTTTTCCTCCTCCAAAAGAGGTACTAATTCAAAAAAAGCAAGTAGGTGTGGTCCTTAAAGGGCCACAAAGTGAGGCTGTGTGCAGGTGGGACAAACTGCTTCCAAAACCATCAAAAAACTTAGCCCTGGAGTGTAACAGGAACAAAAAGCATATGGTAAGTCATAAGGAGCTGGCAGAGCCATGGTTCCAAATACAGTCTGTCTCAGCAATGTGCCAACAGACAGGGGAAGGGTTTGAAGTCATCCGAGCTGGTAGCATAAAAACAAGTATAAATCCCAGGAGATATCTGCAGGGAAGCCTGTGTCTTTGCTGCTGCGCAAATGCAACAAGAGCCACAGGAATATGAATAACAGGGAAGGTGTGTTTAAGAAGTTAAAAGGTAAGCAAAGTGAAAGCAAAGAGGCAGACTTGGCCCCAAAGTGGGTGGTCCAGTAAGTACACTAGGTCATTTCAGAATATATACAGAGAAACAGGAGAATGGATGGCATGGTGTTTGTTTGTTTTTAAGATCTGACTTTATTTGAAAAAACACAGGATACCCCAGCAATTGCACAGTTTTAGTTTTTAGCCCTACCACTCTCATGAGCCTCTTGTCCAGGAGGGCCATTAATGCCTTAGTTCTACTCAGTACAGACCCTAAGTCCTTCTCACCCCTGCAAGCCACCTTTCACAGTTATCTGAGAGATTAGCCAAAGGGAGAAGAGCCACTTGTCGTCATGAGGAATCATTCTGGGGGTTGGTTAGTAAGCAGGAGTGTGAAAGGGGAGAAGAAAACCATGTATAGGGGTTGACCGCCTCTCACCAAAGGTGAGCCATAGAGGTGTCACCTCTGCAGTGCATTTAAGGGAGCCAAAGTATGCTGCTAGTGGAAAATTCTTACAGATGTGCAGCAACCTCAGTTCTTGCCTCCTCAGAAGAATTTGACTGAGGGGCATAATGCAGAAGGAAAGACAAAGGCACGTTTTACAGCAGGAGTGAAAGTTTATTAAAACGCTTCAGAGCAAGAATGAAAGGCAATACACTTGAAGGAGGGCCATGCAGGCCACTTGTGAGATCAAGTGTCCTGTTGACCTTTGACTTGGGGTTTTATATGTTGGCATACTTTCAGAGTCTTGCATCCCTTCTCCCCTGATTCTTCCCTTTGGGTGGGTTGTCTGCCTGCACATCAGCCTGGTAGCACGTGGGAGGTGAGCATGGACTGTGTATTTACTGGAGTTGTATGCATGCTCACTTGAGGTTTCTTCCCTTAGCAATCGAATGTCGCTGGATGGTCATATGGCAGTTACTCCCTGCCATTTTGCCTCTAATGCACATGCTTGAGCCCACTTGCCCAGTGCCTGAGATTCTATCGGGAAGGTGCTGATCACCACTTTCAGGTTATTTCTATTGAGAGACTGCCTCTCCCTGGCGCCACTACAACCAATTATTATTTTAGAGAGACAGTTAACAACCACCTGACAATTACCTAATGGCTGCTTGACATTTCTAGTGTGTGCAGGGGAAGCCCTCTCCTGTCCTGTTCATGCCTGACTAGCTACTTACGGTAATCCTTCTACAATAAGGTTTACCCTCTCAGAATGCTTTCTTTCAGAGTTTAGGAACTATGCTTTAAGTTAGTTCTAACTCTTCTGATGGAGAGAGGGGCCACATGGCAAGGCCCTGGAGGATGCAATATCATGTTTAGAGCCAGCAACAATGAGGATAACTGAGGTTCTCAGCCATCGGTCAATGCCAAGGCCCAGTAGGTGAGAGTAAACCCACTTTTGCAAAATTGTCAGTGAGAAAATTATGAGAGTGAAAGAAATCTGAGCTAAACCAGCCCCTATTTTGCTTTTTCCTTAATTATTCCTGGGCTATTGGGTTGAGCTATCTTTGGATGATATTCAGGCTATAGTTCAAATGGTAATAAGCATTGTCCAAACTCAACCACTTTTGTAAAGCTAATGAAAGACTATTAGGCTGGGGGAGGAGAGGACCCTGAGTTCTGCTAAAGCACAGGCATAAACAATTGCCAATCATTATTCCAGAAGTTATAAGACATGCAACTCCTCCTATTGCTCCTTCAAATAACATCACTATTGTAAAACCTAAGATTGGCCTTTTGAAATAGCTTTTAGCTTTTTTGTATATCTGACACCCATGGCTCCACCTGAATCCACCTGGGCCTGCCAAGCGAGCTCCTATGGCCCCACCCAGAAGTGATTCAGCATGCAGGAGGATAGTTTTGACCCCCTGTGATTTCGTCTCTGCTCCATCCAATCATCAGCAAGCCTAGCCACCCCACCCCTTTCCACAAACTGCTTTTCAAAGACCCCTAAGCTACAAACTTTGGACATGAATGATTTGAGAACTAGCTCCATCTCCCATGTGGCATGGCTGACCTCATGTCTATTAAACTGTTCATTTACTGCAATGTGATGGTCTGTCTTTATGCAGTGGGCAGGAAGAAACCCTCAGGCTGTTACAAGAGAGGCCTTCTTGAACCTTCCAGCTTAGCCTATTCAGCTGAATCTAGCCCCAGATTGCCCCCAGTGGACACCATATGGAGCAGAAGAAAAGTCCAGTCAACTTGCAGAATCATAAACAATAAATCCTTGTATTTTTAAGCCATTAAATTTTGAATACTTTGTTATAAGCAACATGTAAAAAGCACCATGCAAGATGTTCTAGTCAGACCTGGTATTAGGAAATTTTGCTTTCTCTTATAAAAGGAGTATTATCATAAAAGCTAAAATATGCATTCCCTTCCTTCTATAATATCTTCATTTCCAGTTAACTTGGAAATCTGTATTAAAGTAAAAATTTTATGTTGTCAGTGTTATATTTTATTTTTCTCACCTTTAATATTTATATGATTTATAAAAGAACTATATTTTATTTTTCTCACCTGTAATATTTATATTATTTATAAAAGAAACTCTATCTACATTCTAAAACTAAGAACAAGTGACCCAGTGGCATAGGATACAGATGCATAACCAGGTCAAAGTATTGAAGTTATAATTTCCTCCTTTTCCTACAAAACTTTTCCTTTCTCCACACAATTTTTCTCAACTATTTTGTTTTACTATTTCTGTGACTAGCAGCTCCAGCCATGTATATTTAACTGGCAGGAAATTTTGCTTGATGCATTGTCTTCTTACTCTTTTCTTTCTTAGAAGTGCAATAACCCAAACAATGACTAGATCTGGATGAAATTATACTTCTCATATATATGCTCCTGTATTAGCCAGGGTTCTCTAGAGAGACAGAACTAATAGGGCAGATGTACATATAAAGAGAAGCTTGTTAAGGACTATTGACTTACATGATCACAAGGTAAAGTCCCACAGTAGGCTTTCTGCAAGCTGAGGACCAAAGAAGCCAGTCTAAGTCCCAAAACTTCAGAAGTAGGGAAGCCAGTAGCGCAGCCTTCAGTCTGTGGTGGAAGGTCCAAGAGTCTAAAAGCTGAAGAACTTAGAGTTTGATGTTCGAGGGCAGGAATCATCCTGCACAGGAGAAAGATGTAGGCTGGAAGACTAAGCCAGTCTAGTCATTCCATATTCCCCTGCCCGCTTTTATCCTAGCTGCACTGGAAGCTAATTAGATGGTGCCCACCCAGATTGAGGATGAGTCTGCCTCTCCCAGTCCACTGACTCAAATGTTAATCTCCTTTGGCAACATCCTCATAGACACACCCAAGAGCAATACTCTACGTTCTTCAATCAAGTTGACACTCAATATTAGCTATCACAGAACCCATTTCCTTGGAGAAAATAGTACTTCATTGATTCTAGGACTCATTCGTGTTTTTATATTTTAATGTCTCTTAAATTCGGATTCTTGAAATTATAAGAAAGCACTGATGTATTAACTAACTCATGTCTTATTAGTAATAAAATTATGGTGCATTTTAAAATATTTTATATCTTAAATATAATGAAATTTAATATAACATATATTCCATGTTTGATAGGTTCTATCATGTTGAATGCCTTGTCTGCTAAGTCATAACACTGTGAACCATTCTGCCCTAAAGGCTGCTGTCAAAATCAGTGGAACTGGCTCTGTGAAGAAGCCGTCTAAGCATTTGAACACTGGTGCTAATGAAATGGCCTAATTGTCTCGGGTGCCACCCAAAGTTCTGTGTCTCACAGCAAAGGAAATCAAGGATGTTGACACGCCAGTGGTGAGGTTGAAGACTTTAATAAGTGAAAAAAAGAGAGAAACCTCTCTGCTGCAGAGTGGGGGTCCCAAAACAGGCTTGCCATTTCACAGTTAAATAAAGAGACTTTTATAACTAACCAATGAGGGTGGGACAGCTCATTTGCATAAAATACGAATTTCAGGTAGCCTCACCCCATACTCCTAGTGTGCATGTGAGCCCTTAGCTTGAGTTACTCCATCTTGCTTTGTTTTTCTTACTGCACATGTGTCAGGATACAGAATTTTTCATTGCAGGCATGTCTGGGCAGGTCCCCTGTGTAGCCTTGCTTATGTATGAAGCTGTGGACAGTTCTTAGGCAAGCCTCTCTGTGAAAGTTCCCTTATCTCTGCCTGCAGGCTATTCTTTTGTTTGAAAGAATTCAACCAAGGACCTACCCTAACTGCCTGAACTGCCTGCCTGATTGGTTTCTTCCTTCATTCTCTCTCATTAATAGCATCTGTTGAGTTAACAGGGTAAACTTAAAGAATACACAGAATTCTTTACCTTTCTCCAACTTTTATCATTAGAAGTTTTAAATCTTAATAAAATTTGAAAGAATAGTACAATGAAAACCCATATACATTTCTTCTGGACTTACTATATATGCCTTTAGTGTGTGTGTATGCTTTATCTTGTGAAACTGCTTCAAAGTTGTAGACATCATGACCTTTCACCTCAAAGACTTCAACATGCATCTCTTACATGATCATAGACAGTCATCACTTCTAAAAAACAAAAGAACCATAATTCTATATTATCTAATATACTATTCATATTCAAATCTATACAAGTGTACCAAGAATGACGTTCACACTCATATATATCACACACACACTCACACACGTGTATATACCTACACACCCAGATGTGTTTCCAATTCAGAATTCAATAAACTTGTACAGGCTTTTTGTGGGTATGGATTTTTAGTTTCTTTAAATATAGATTATCTTACCTATTAAAAAAAATAAAAATCTGAGACCTTTTTCATACCATCCCCCTTTCACCAAGTTATCTTGTTTGTAATGAAATCATCTGGAAGAACTCAAAAATTCTTTCTATTATTAATTTGATCTCTGTTAAGTGAAGTGTTTGCTTTAACTGCTAAGAACTGACACTAAAGGATTTATATTCTATACTAATGAATAATGTCAGACAGGGTCGCATGCCCCTTAATGAAATTTTGACCTTATTTGCTCTTAAAAAATCTCTGCTTTAGAAAGCTGTAATTCTGTTGAATGATTTCTCAAATGCTTAAGGAGTCATACTGTGTAATATTGGCTATACCTCACAGTGTGCAACATTATATTGCATGTACATTTTACTATTAAGTGGTTTTTATTTTGTAGTCATGCTAGTGCCATCATAAAATTAAATTGTAAACTCATGTGGTATAAAGGTCAGATACTTTGTACAAAAGTAAATGCTATGTGTATTTAAGGTTCTACACATTGCACATTGAGATCAACACAAGGAAAGAATAAATCATGTAAGTTACAATGGAAATTTCTTGTCTTTGAAACAAGGTTTTACTATTGTAAAGAGATCGACAAAAAAGATTTCAAAATATGCTTCTATTTTCTTGGGATACTGATGGAAGAAAAATATAAAATGTGCATTTTAGATATTTTCAGCCTAATCACGAATAAGACTGATGAGTTTAACCGGTGCCTGCATTTTTTCTTCTTAACATTTTCCCCTGTTAATCTACGTTGTTTTTCTTTTCTTTGTGGTTGTTTTCACAGTAGACATATACTATGCTTTTCTTCCTGATAACCAGAAATTTGGAAAATTGTGGCTGATCGATTTTTTTGTATTTTAGTTTTTAAAATAAATGCAATATTTTCAAACTATTTATTTTGAAATGTGTTTCTTTAAAGTTCAAGAGAATATGTTTGCATATAGTAAATGTATTTATTGTATCTTACCACAGTGCATGGAGATTCCAGAGAATCCAAGGCTTATCCAGTCTTGGAAATTATTATTATTAGATGGGCCACCAAAATATTAACATAAATAGTTCTTAGTAAAACATATCCCAGTTGTTTCTTGAGAACATTCTTAAATTGGCCAGATGCTGATATGATAAAATAATCATAATTTTATCAGATTATTTTTCAACAATTTAGGAGATCACTTGAAAGTTGTTTATCCATTTATCTATAACATGAAAATTATTTTAGATTAGATAAATATCTTAGTTTCAATCCTTCACTTGATGTTTGTTTTTGTGTGTGTGTGTGTTTTTGTTTTTGTTGTTGTTGTTTTGAGATGGAGTCTCACTCTGTCACCCAGGCTGGAGTACAGTGGTGCCATGTTGGCTCACTGCAACCTCCACCTCCCAGGTTCTAGAGATTCTCCTGCCTCAGCCTCCTGAATAGCTGGGATTACAGGCACATTCCACCACACCTGGCTAATTTTTGTATTTTTAGTAGAAACGAGGTTTTGCCGTGTTGGCCAGGCTGGTCTTGAACTCCTGACCTCAGGTGATCCACCCGCCTTGGCCTCCCAAAGGGCTGGGATTACAGGCATGAGCCACCATGTCTGGCTGATGTTTGTTATCTTCTACCATAGGCCTTCCTAAATAGAGAGTCCATGAAGAGGATTTCTGATGTAAAATGCTAAGTAAATATCTTCATGTGTATTTATCTGAGAAGACTATCCAAAGCTTTTGTAGGATTCTCAAAGTAGTTCTATAAAATAGTTTATTCTTCCACTCAAAGGATATATAGAATTCTTCATCTAGAACAGTTTCATTTGATTAATTTCTGGATGTAGAGAGGCAAGTAATTCAGCTTAACATACATAGATAAGACAAAAGTTCATAATTAAGCATCCCTGAAGTTGTCATAGTTGCCATTGTTTGAGGATTATTCTGAAAATTTATAGATTGTAAGTTTCAGAAATATATTAATATCATTGGTCCACTAATGTTTCCCTCTTTTAGTTAGAGTTTGGGATTAGAAATACATGATTGAATTTTATCTTTCTAGATGTTATGTTTCACTGAATAAGTGATTTAGTGGACAATTTTATGGCCCAAGGAAAAATTTAAAAATAGGTTTTGTTTGTTTTATAAATGACAAAACATCATTTTAACTTCAGCTGTTTCTTCGTGTATATTTTCTAATATTAATGATAATCTTCATATTTTATTTGTGCTCTCCTCTCTTCCCTGATAAAGTTCTATTCATTCTCTAGGCATTTTCTTGAAGTCTCACTTCCTCAGGTAACTCCCTCTCCCATGCTAAAGGTTACATTAATCTGTTTGTTGGGTACACTCCCCTAGTAACCTTCACTTTCACTTTATAATATACATCACACTTGTACTTATTTCTGCAGGGTGAACTCTCTTCCTGGACTTTGAACTTCACAAGAATAGAACTGTGGCTGTGTGTGGCTCACAAAATTATATTTCAATATCTAGAAGAGTCTTGGCTCATAGTAAATTCAATAAATATTTGTGGATTGGGTAGATTAAATGTGAAAGTTCGAAATATAGTAGGATTATCCTATATGTATTGTTTTCTGATTCCTGAAGATCCGTCAAATTTTGGTTCTTCTGGAGAACCTGTGAGAATTAGGGATGAATGGTACTAGTTTTTAAAAATCTCAGGAAGGTTTTGAGAAGCTGAAGATGTGCAAAAGTTTTTATCACTTATTCCTTAAAAATAGTCCAAACTAGGGGGCAAAAATATCTTCCACAACTTTGATCCATAGAGTTTGGTCTGGGAAAGCAAAAGGTAAAAGAAAAAACTGAAAGCAAATATCTCTGTTCATGTAAGTGGAAATTTTTAGAGAGAAAAATCCCAAGCTCTTCCAAGAAGCCCAAGGTCTCCCTCCTGTAATGTTCAAGTCCTCATTTGAATGGAGATATTTGGAACCTTACTATACATATGCATTCCCTCTGGACAATTTAATTTTGAGCTACATTTTAAAATCTGATGATGAATATATAAAGTAAAAAGGATACAGACAGATGCTAAACATTATTCAGAACGTTCAAGTTTATATTATCTTAAAATAGTATTAAAAACATAAAAACAATATTAGGATATTATATGCACTTATTATTCTTGTCATTCTAGAAAATGTGAAGCCAGAATTATTCTTGTTTTGATGTATCTTCTTGGACATAAGTTTCCCCCGATTAAAATTACTAATGGAAATGTATTTGTGAACTGTGAAGCAGATGGCTTGGAAATAGGGCTTTTTCTTTTTTTTCCAGCATAGCAATGTTTGTGTCAAAATTCAAAACACACCAATTTTAACATTTAATGATCAGAACATTCTACAAGATACTTTCAATTATTTAAATGATTATTTAAAATAATATTTTATTTATAAGAGTATTTGTGAGTATTAGACAACGAATGCAAGGAGGTATTTTAGAGTGAAGCCATTAATAATTTAATGTCAGCAAATCCTTGATTTATATGCACTAATGAAAGAATATTTTGGCAGAGATGTTACTTTAAAAAGCTGTTAAAATTATAGCATGTTTGTTTTGAAGACAGACATAGTAGTACTTACATTCTGAATATTGGTACATAAAATGATCTTTCGAAAAAAGTGATTAGACAGTATCTGAGGAAATATCTGAATAATCACTAGTATATGAAAAAGTTTACAGATAATTTAATTTTTAAAAAGATTTATCAAAAGCTGTTGAAAGTGTGGAAACGTAATCTGCCAAAACTTTATTTACATGTTGTGACATGTATTCTTTTCTCATTAGGGTACTTTTGCTTTTGTTACTAATTTTTGTTTCCTTTTCAAAAACAGATATTTGAAATATCTCTTGTATCTCAGCTGGGTGTACAGAGAAGTCAGGAAAGTCTCTTCCACTCTTAGTCATCATTCTAACTATATGTCCAAAATAGTTAGGAAATGTTGAACATATCAACTGAGGATTGCATGGGATGTGTGCAAAGAGTTGACTGAAAATTTTGTCTTACAAGGGCTATATTTCTTATAAAGTTGACTGCTTAGAATCAAGACCTATATATAGAAATAATGAATTCAAAATTCTTTATATGACATTTTATAATTTAGCACCTGACTAGAAGAAAGTTATATCTTGTTCCTGCATACTGAAATATATTATTTCTGAGAAACAGAAAAAAATCTTTTCCTTTGCATAATATTCTTATGAAATTATGTGAAACATATTTTCATTCTGTATTTGGCTAAGTGTAAAGAGGTTTATTATAAACATTAATTTTTACAGAAAGAAAAATCACTTTCACAGTTTGTCATAAAAATGCAACGTAATTGCACATGCCCAATTTGACTTTGGAAAGGGTGCATCTCGAGACAAAACTATTGAGTACGATGAAGTTCATCTTCTGATAATAATCTTGATTCTAACCATCCAACATCAACAGAATGTTACCTTAGGACTAGAACATTTCTTATATGCGGAAAGGTGTCATTCACAGTTATAGAAGTGTGGCTTTTTCATTTTCAAAATGCATGCCCACAAGTGTAAAGATTTTCAAAATCCTCCTTTATTCTTCCTGTGAATGTGGAAGTCTGCCAGAAGTTTCTCATACATTATCTTTAAACAAATCCCTGAATAATGCCAGAAAGTATGTTACTTTATGTACTTTCCAATACTTGACTCCAAATTTTTCTTTGCATATCAAAAATTGTATCCAAACTGCTTTTGAAACTGCAGTTAAAATAAAAGTATAATAAAACATTATTCTAATAAGCTATTCCAAAAATTAGCCTTTAAATAGAATTAGCCCCCACATACCAATCTTCCAGCCTCAACGATTTTGTCAAATTTTGTTGCATTTATTCTCCCATTTTTAAATTGATACACAATAAGTGGACATATTTATGGGGTACATGCTTACAATGTATAATGATTAAATCAGGGTAAATGAGACATCTGTCACTTCAATATTTACCATTTCTTTGTGTCAAGAATATTCCAAATCTTCTCTTCTAGCTATTTTGAAATATACAATAAATTATTGGTAACTATAGGGTTATTGTGCTATTGGTACTAGAATTTATTTACTCTAACTGTATTTTTATGCCCTTTAACCAACCTCTTTTCATCTCCTCCTCTACTTAATTTTAAATTAAAATATTTAAAAGAAAAAATTCAGACATTATGTTACTTTACCTGTAAATGGTTCAGTAGGTAATATGGTTAGGCTTTTGTCCCCACCTAAATTTATCTTGAATTATAATCCTCATAATCCCTATAGTCCTCATGGGTCAAGGAAGAGACCAGGTGGAGGTAATTGGATCATGGGGCAAGTTTCCCCCATGCTGTCCTTGTGATAGTGTGTTCTCAGGAGATCTGATGGTTTTACAAGTGTTTGTTAGTTCCTCCTGCAGTTTTTGCCTTCCTGAGGCTTTGTGGACAAGATGCCTTGCTTCCCCTTCTCCTTCTGCCATGATTATAAGTTTCCTGAGGCTTCTCCAGCCATGCTGCACTGTGAGTCAATTAAACCTCTTTCCTTTATAAATTATTCAGTCTCTGTCAGTTCTTTACAGCAGTGTGAAAACAAACTAATACAGTAGGCATCATTAATTAATAAAGACTTTCATTTTTAGTGTAGCTACCATTCAATTATCTCACTCTATGTAATAAAAATAATTATTTTCATCCACCACTGCTTTGATGTTGAAAAAATATCAAATCTTCAGAAACATAGCAAAAAGAGTACAAAAATACCTGCATACCTTCTCTTTACTTAGAGCTGACATTTGTTAAAATTTGGCTATATTTACCCTTTCTCTCTGTTTTTCTCTCTTGCTTAGGTGCATGTACTTGGACATATTCTCTCTTGTGCTCATTTTATTTTTGAAACCATTTGACTATCTGATCTTTGACAACCCTGACAAAAATAAGCAATGGGGAAAGGATTCCTTATTCAATAAATGGTGCTGAGAGAATTGACTATCCATATGTAGAAGATTGAAACTGGACCCCTCTCTTACACCATATACAAAAATTAACTCAAGCTGAATTAAAGACTTAAATATAAAATCCTAAACTATAAAAACCCTGGAAGACAACGTAGGCAATACCACTCAGGACATATGTGCAGGCAAAAATTTCATGACTAAGATGCCAAAAGCAATTGCAACAAAAGCAAAAATTGACAAACGGGATCTAATTAAACTGAAGAGTTCTGCACAGCAAAATAAACTATCAACAGAGTAAACAGGCAACCTACAGAATAGGAGAATATTTTTGCCAACTATGCATCTGAGAAAGGTGTAATATCCAGGATCTGAAAGGAACTTAAACAAATTCACAAGAAAAATACCAATTTCATTAAAAGGTGGACAAAAGACATTAATGGACACTTTTGAAAAGAAGACATAAATGCAGTCAACAATCATATGAAAAAAGCTCAACATCACTGATCATCAGAGAAATGTGAATCAAAACTGTAAGATACCATCTCATACCAGTCAGAATGGCTATATTATTAATAATGGCTATTTTTAGAAAAAGAAAAAAGTAAAAAAAATAACATGCTGGTGAGGTTGTGGAGAAAAAGGAATGGGAATTTTATACACAGTTGGTGGGAGTGTAAATTAATTCAACCATCATGGAGGACAGTGTGGCAATTCCTCAAAAACCTAAAAACAGAAATACTATTTGACCTAGCAATCCCATTATTGGGTATATACCCAAAGAAATATAAATTTTTCTATTATAAAGACACATGCACACATATCACATATGTTCACTGCAGCACTATTCACAATAGCAAAGACATGGAATCAACTTAAATGACCATCAATGTTAGACTGGATAAAGAAAATGTGGTACATATACACCATGGAATACTATCCAGCCACTAAAAAAAGAATGAGATTCCGTCCTTTGCACAGACATGGTTAGAGCTGGAGGTCATTATGCTTACCACACTAACACAGGAACAGAAAGCCAAATACCACAGGTTCTCACTTATAAATGAGAGCTAAATAATGAGAACACATGGACACATAACATAGAGGGGAAGAATACACACAGGTCTACTTCAGGATGGAGGGTGGGAGGAAAAAGAGGATCAGAAAAAAATAACTAATTGGTACTAGGCTTAATACCTGGGTGATTAAATAATCTGTACAACAAACCCCCATGACACAAGTTTATCTATTTAACAAACCCGCACATGTACCCCTGACTTTAAAAGTTAAAAAAAGTGAGAATTAGTTTCAGATATCATACTTCATGCCTGAATACTTAAGTCTGTATCTCCAAAGAACTAGGCATTATCTTACATAATCATAATAAAATGATCACACTCAAAAAAGTTAACATTAATATGATACAGGTGACTAATATGCAGCCCATATGCAGTGTCCCTCAATTGTCTCAACACTGTCCTTGATAGCTATTTATTTCCTTCTCGATCCAAAAGCCAATCAAGGATTATACTTTGCACTTAGTGTCCTTTATTCTAGAACAATTTCCAAGACTTTCTTTAGCCCTCTCCCTCCCTCTTTCTATTCTTCCTCCTTTTTTCCTTCTCTTTCCCTCCTTACTTCTTCCTTCCTTCCGTCTTTCATGTTATTCATGTTTTAAAATAGTCCAAGCCAACTGTTTTACAAAATGGTACTCAATTTGCATTTGTCTGATTGTTGCTGAGTGATTAGATTTTGTTTAACATTTTTTTTTTTTTGCATGGACGCAACACATTAAGAGAAACATGATGTAAATTTGTTCAATTATTGATGATGTTTTCTCATCTGGTGAAGTCCATGTCCTCCAGATTTTCCGTTGTAACAGCATCTTTTTCCCATTGTAATTAATAAATTATGTGGAGTGAAGCTTCAAGAATATGTGACTATCGGCTGGGTGCAGTGGCTCACGTCTGTAATCCCAGCACTTTGGGAGGCCGAGGCAGGTGGATCACAAGGTCAAGAGATCGAGACCATCCTGGCCAACATGGTGAAACCCCGTCTCTACTAAAAAATACAAAAATTAGTTGGCTGTGGTGGCATGAGCCTGTGGTCCCAGCTACTCGGGAGGCTTAGGCAGGAGAATTGCTTGAACCTGGGAGGTGGAGTTTGCAGTGAGCCAAGATGGTGCCACTGCATTCCAGCCTGGCATCTGGCAACAAAGCGAGACTCTGTCTCAAAAAACAAACAAAAGAATATGTGACTATCCTGTTCTCAAAACATTTTCCATGAATGGTAACTATGCATTTTATCTTATATCCAATTTTTATTCAAAACTTTATCTTCACCTCGTAAATATATTGAGTTGTTTGTTTGCATTACTATCCAAAGTTTAAATACTTTATTTCATTAAAACATTTATTGGTACATATTTGTACACTTTTAGTGGGTACATGTGATATTTCATTTCATGCATAGGATGTGTAATGATCAAGTAGGGTATTCAGAGTATCCATCACCTCAAGTGTTTATTGTTTTTGTGTGTTGGAATATTTCCAGGTGTTGAAAATCTTCTTTCTATCTTGAAATATACAATAAATTACTGTTAAGTATAGTCATCTTACTCTGCTATGAAACATTAGAACATATTTCTTCTAGATAACCATATGTTTGTACCCACTAATCAAACACTTCATCCTCACTACACCCCCCATACCCTTCCCCACTTACCAGCCTATGGTGTTGATCATTCTACTCTTTACTTCCATGAGTCCAATTTTTTAGCTCCCACATATGAATGAGAACATGTGATATTGTCCTTCTGTGCCTAGCTTATTTCACTTAAACATAATGACCCCCAGTTCCATCCACGTTGTTGCAAATGATAAAATTTCTTCTTTCTTTTCCTTTTAGATTCCAGGGGTACATGTGCAAGTTTGTTACATGGTAATATTGCATCATGCTGAGGTTTGGGGTACAACCCATCACCCAGATAGTGAGCATAGTAGCCAGTAGATAGCTTTTCAACTCTGCTCCCTCCCTTTCTCTATCCTTTTGTATCACCAGTATCAATTGCTCCCATCTTTATATCCATGGTACCCAATATTTAGTTCCCATTTATAAGTGAGAACATGCGATATTTGGTTTTCCATTTCTCTGTTAATTCGTTTAGGATAATGGCCTCCAGCTACATCCATGCCGCTGCAAAGGACATGATTTTATTCTTTTTTATGGCTATGCAGTATTCATGGTGTATATGTACCGCATTTTCTTTATCCAATTCACCATTAATGGACACCTGGGCTTATTGCATGTCTTTGCTATTGTTAATAGTGTTTCAATGAACATACATGTGTCTTTTTGGTAGAATAATTTCTTTTCCTCTGGGTATATACTCAGTAATGGGATTGTTGGGTCAAATTATAGTTCTATATTTAGTTATTTGAAAATTTTCACACTGCTTTCCACAGTGGTTAATTTAAATTCCCACCAATGATGCAAAAGTATTCCCTTTACTCCACAGCCTAATGTAAGGCCGATTGCCTCGCCAGGAGCCGGATGGACAATACTCACCCCCTCCGCTCCTGATAACACTTATCAGGAGGCTGGACATCCTACCGGCGCCTGCCTTCTCCATGTAAGCTCCCCACACCCACTCCTGCATTCCACCCCTGCATTCCACTCCTGCATTCCACCCCTAGCCCCACACTCAGCACTAAATCATGCTGTCAGCCCAAAATTCAAAAATCCCACCGAGAGCCTAACCAATGGCAGCTCGCCAAGTCC
>CAUYLG010003897.1:0-31810 GCA_963573385.1 Cacajao melanocephalus
GTTGCAACTCCTACTTTTTTGCCCTCCATTTGCTTGGTAAATCTTCCTCCATCCCTTTATTTTGAGCCTACGTATGTCCTTGCATATGAGATGGATTTCCTAAATATAGCACACCAATGGGTCTTGACTTTTTATCCAATCTGCCAGTCTGTGTCTTTTGATTGGGGCATTTAGTCCATTTACATTTAAGACTAATATTGTTTCGTGTGAATTTGATCCTGCCATTTTGATACTAGCTGGTTGTTTTGACCGTTAGTTGATGCAGTTTCTTCATTGTGTCGATGCTTTTTACAATTTGGTACATTTTTGGAGTGGCTGGTACTGGTTGTTCCTTTCTATGTTTAGTGCTTCTTTCAGGAGGTCTTGTAGGGCAGGCGTGGTGGTGACGAAATCTCTGAGCAGTTGCTTGTTCATAAAGGATTTTCTTTCTCCTTCGCTTATGAAGCTTAATTTGGCTGGATATGAAATTCTAGGTTGAAAGTTCTTTTCTTTAAGGATGTTGAATATTGGCTCCCCACTCTTCTGGCTTGTAGGGTTTCTGTGTAGAGACCCCCTGTGAATCTGATGGGCTTCCTTTTGTGGGCAACCCAACCTTTCTCTCTGGCTGCCCTTAGCATTTTTTCCTTCATTTCAACCCTGGTGAATCTGACGATTATGTGCCCTTGGGGTTGCTCTTCTTGAGGTATATCTTTGTGGTGTTTTCTGTATTTCCTGGACTTGAATGTTGGCCTGCCTTTCTAGATTGGGGAAGTTCTCCAGGATAGTATCCTGAAGAGTGTTTTCTAGCTTGGATTCATTCTCTCTGTCACATTCAGGTACATCTATCAAAGGTAGATTAGTTTTTTTCACATAATCCCATATTTCTTGGAGGCTTTGTTCATTTCCTTTCACTCTTTTTTCTCTAATCTTGACTTCTCATTTTATTTCATTGAATTGATCTTCAATCTCTGATATTGTTTCTTCTGCTTGGTGGATTCGACTATTGAAACTTGTGTATGCTTAGCGAAGTTCTCGGGTTGTGTCTTTCAGCTCCATTAAGTCATTTATATTCTTCTCTAAGCTGTTTATTCTCATTAGCATTTCATCAAACCTTTTTTCAAGGTTCTTAGTTTCTTTGCATTGGGTTAGAACATGTTCTTTTAACTCAGAGAAGTTTGTTATTACCCACCTTCTGAAGCCTGTTTTGGTCAATTCATCAGACTCATTCTCCATCCAGCTTTGTTCCCTTGCTGGTGAGGAGATGTGATCCCCTGGAAGAGGAGAGGCGTTCTGGTTTTTGATGTTTCATCCTTTTTGCACTGGTTTCTTCCCATCTTTGTGGATTTATCTACCTGTGGTCTTTGTGGTTAGTGACTTTCAGATGGGGTCTCTGAGTGGACGTCCTTTTTGCTAATGTTGAAGTTATTTCTTTCTGTTTCTTAGTTTTCCTTCTAACTGTCAGGGCCCTCTGCTGTAGAACTGCTGGATGTTCACTC
The DNA here is from genome assembly GCA_963573385.1 of Cacajao melanocephalus. Classification (NCBI taxonomy): domain Eukaryota; kingdom Metazoa; phylum Chordata; class Mammalia; order Primates; family Pitheciidae; genus Cacajao; species Cacajao melanocephalus. The sequence continues at coordinate 1,476 of CAUYLG010003897.1, forward strand.
CAGACTCTGCTTGCCTGGGGATCACCTGTGTCGGCTGCAGAACAGTAAGGGATGCTGCTGGTTTCTTCTTCCGTTATCTCTGTCCCAGAAGGGTACCCACCAGATGTCAGCCTGAGCTCTCCTTTATGAGGTATCTCTTTAGATATATGGGGGTCAGGGAGCTGCTTGAGGAGACAGTCTGTCCCTTATAGGCACTCAAGTGCTGAGCTGGGAGCTCTGTTTTTCTGTTCAGAGTTGCTGGGCGGGTATGTTTAAGTCTGCTGCAGTGGAACTCATAACCGCCTTTTTCCCCAGGTTCTCTGTCCTGGGAAGGTGGGGTTTTATTTTTAAGTTCCTGATGTGCTGCTGTCTTTTTTCAGAGATGCCCTGCCCAGCAAGGAGGTAGTCTAGTCACAGTCTGCCAGCAGAGGTGTTGCTGAGCTGCCGTGGGCTCTGCCCAACTGCTGTGTGAACTTCCTTGTGGTTTTGTTTAGAGGTACAGTTAGAATTGCCTCGGTAATGGTGGTCTGGCTCAGTAATGGCAGATTGCCTTGGTAATGGTGGACTGCCTCAATAATGGCAGCGGACTACCTTGGTAGTGGTGGACTGCCTCAGTAATGGCTGACTCCCTTCCCCCTACCAAGCTGGACTGTCCCGGGTCTAACTGCACTTGCTGAAAAACTCTGAATCCAGGGCATTTCAGATTGCTGGTCTTTGTGGGGGGTGGGACATGCTGAGCCAGATCACCTGGCTCCCTGTTTCCACTCCGTTTTTTTCAGTTGAATGGGTGGCTCTGTACCCAGGCATTCCAGGCACCAGTTGAAATGGCTGCCCGGATTTGTGTGAGTTTTTGTGCAGAGACCCACAGCACTGGCTGAAACAGCCATGGTGGAAACTCATGGTGCTTTTCAGCCCCAGAATCTTCTGGTCTGTGGGCAGTAAAAACTCTTTTGAAAATGTGGTGATCACTCACCCTCTGCATTCTTCTCTGCTGGGAACTGCACTCCAGAGCTGTTCCTATTCGGCCATCTTGGATCTCCCATACCCTGAATTTCTACTCCCTTCTTTTTCTCTAATAACATAGACATTAAATAATTCATCACATAATTCATACTGTGTTAGTTATTAAAGGGGGTATCAGAATACAATTTTAAAATAAAACAAACAATCATGACAACTTTTATTAAAGGCCAGTAGTTGTTGAGGAAACACTAAAAAGAAAGTTATTATTTTGAATAAAAGAAGCCTTTTTTTGGAAGGATTGGCTATGTGTGGCTTGGTAAGTATATAATTAAAGATCCAGGGAGTTGCATAATTTTATTAAAATGTAACTGTAAATCAAATGGCTTAAACTTTTATAATGTCAAACATTGGTTGTTACAAATAAGGGAGTTCATTGAATGCCATATAATGCCTTTATAAAATGTGTAGCAAGAAACTTCAGGAATGTATACCTGAACAAGAAGGCTGCAACTCTTGAATTCTAAAAGGAATTCAATTTTAGCTCAAATGACATATTGAACTGCTTGAATAACAAAGTTCCATAATGCTCATCAGAAGAGTGATTAACTTGTATCAACAAAACACACACACACATAGACACACACACACGGACACATTTATGTTTTTTAAGGTAGAACTGAATGTGGCAAAGCCTGAATTGAAGATTCTTTTTTTTGAGACAGAATCTAGCTCTGTTGCCCAGGCTGCAGTGCAGTGGCACAATCTTAGGTCATTGCAACTTCTGCCCCCAGATTCAAGCAACTCTGGTGCCTCAGCCTTCCAAGTAGCTGGGATTACAGGTGTGCGCCACCATGCCCAGCTACTTTTTGTATTTTTGGTAAAAACAGGATTTTACCATGTTAGCCAGGCTGGTCTCAAACTCCTGACCTTAAGTTATCTGTCTGCCTTGGCCTCCCAGAGTGCTAGGATTACAGGTGTGAGCCACTGTGCCTAGCCTGAACGTTCATTTTTCTTTTTCTTTTTTTTTTTTTTTTGAGATGGAGTCTCGCTGTGTTGCCCAGGCTGGAATGCAGTGAGCACTACAACTTCACCTCCTGGGTTCAAGTAATTCTCCTGCCTCAGCCTCCCGAGTAGCTGGGACTAAAGATGTGCACCACCATGCCTTGCTAATTTTTGTATTTTTAGTAGAGACAGGGTTTCACCATGTTAGCCAGACTGGTTTTGAACTCCTGACGTCAGTTGATCCGCCCACCTTGGCTTCCCAAAGTGCTGGGATTACAGGTGTGAGCCACTACCACTGGCCTTATTTTTCTAATGAGGATTCTCCTTTGTTTCTACCAGATGCTCTGGAGCATCACTGAGCAAAAAGCACCTGATGTGAACTGTCCTAGATCATGCAAATTAGTGTGACTATTGAACTATGTGTGGGCACGTTTGTACTTATGACTTTACCAGGTACATTTTTTCTCCCTCACCCCATTCAAGATCTGTGAGAGTGCACTTTCCTTTAATGATTCCTTTTTTCAGCAGAGATATTTTTCTCTCTCATCCTCTCACTATAGCTCTTCTAGGATTGTGGCTAATGTTTGGTAAGGCCTCAATTTTGACTCTCCGTTCATGAATTCAAGGTTTTTTTATCTTCTACGTTGTCATTAACCTCGAGGCTTCAATATCCTTTTATTGGCAGATCCCTGAGAGTAGCCTGTGGTATTTCCTTACTACTGGTTTAAACTCTCTTTTCAACCATGGCTACTATGGATTTCCCTTTGTTGTACAAAGAGGCTCAGGATGGACACCAGCAGTGGCACTTGACAAAGGTCTTCAGCAGGTGCACAGGTCCCGCTGACTCTCGGCACCTGCTGAAGACATGAATTTGGTCTAGTCTATCGCTGGGCCACAGGCAGGTATGCTACCTCCCTCTATAGCAGTGAATGTGAGGATAGTCTATCATGAGGTAGGAGTGGGGGTGTTGCCTTAACTTCCAAATACTTTCTAACTGGGTATAGAATCGATCTGGCAAGTTATTTCATCTCAGGCATTTAAAATTATTATTCTATTGACTTCTACATTATATTTGTATTATCTTCTTCCGATCTACATTTTTTTTTTCCTTTGTAGGTAACCTGTTTTCTCACTATGGTAACTCTGAATAGTTACCCTTTGTCTTTGATGTCTATGATTTCACTGTGATGTGTATATTTCTTTTTTTTCTGTTTCTTGGTATCTGTGATCCCTGATTCTTGAAGTTCTTATTCTGTTTATCTTACAACTCATATTCATCAATTCTGGAAAATCCAGTCATTATCTTTTCAAGTATTTCCTCTTACCCACTTTTAATATTTTTTTTCATATTGGAATTCTTAAGTTGAACTTTCTGGTTCTATTCTGTGATTCCATTTACATCTGTTAATAGGATGACCAACCATTCAAATTTGCCCAGGAAAAAAGGGGTTTCCTGGAATATGGGACTTTCAATGCTAAAACCAAGCAAACCAAGGTGGCTGGTACCCTACTCTTCTCATATTTTCTATCTCCATAGTTGCTGTATTTTCTGTAATTGTTTCAGATCTACCTTCCAGTTCACTAACTGTCTCTTTAGCTATGATGATTAAACACTGTCGTGAGTGTATTTTTTTGCTTCTTAAAATTATGTTTTTTAGTCAGCCTTTTCTTTTTTTATAATTTCTCAATTTTAAAAATAGAATTTATATTTTTAAATATCCTTATTATATTATCATATTTCATAGGATAGTCTTTATTAGATTGTTCTATCACATAATGAAATTCTTAAGGCTAAATTTTACTATTTATTCTGTCTGCAGACCCTAACTCATAGTACATTATTTTCACATATTGTTTGTAAATTTAGATTTTTAGGCTTATTTTCACAAAAGTTTGATCTACAGAAATCCCACAGAGTCTGGTTCAGGGGTATCTCTTCTCTCTTTTTTTTTTTTTTTTATTTCTTTTTGTTTGTTTGTTTTGTTTTTTCTTTTTTATTTCTTTTTTTATTTTTATTTTTTTCATTTTTATTTTTTTCAAGGGTATCTCTTTATAGAGGTTTTGAATTTTCTTCTTTGAGGTGCCCAAGGGGTATCAGTAGCCCAGGATTACTTTTTCTGTTGATTTCTCAGCTTGAAGGGCTCCAGGAGTAGACAGTAGCATAAATTTGAACTTCATAGTCTGGGAATCAAAGGCCTACAGTTATAGATTTCTGAGGTAGATTTTTTCTATTCAGAACTCAGCCCAAAGTAAACTAGCTTTCTCACCTGGTAAGTGGAAACTTCATTGACTCTTTTATTGGCAATATAGCTTTAGGCAGCTGCATATTCCCATATTTTCTTGGCAGATAACAATATGATGATAACAATAACAACAATAATAGGAGCAACTAACACTTATATAGAATATATAGAATGGGCCAGATATTATTCTAAACATTTTAAATTTAATTCTCATGTAACCCTCTATAAGGTATGTAATCATATTTTCCTGACTTTACAGATGGGGAAACTACCACAGAAAAGTTAATTAACTTGCCCAAAATCCCACAGCTATTAAGTGGCAGACTAGGTAATCAAATCCAGGCATATGATTCCAAAGTCTATGTTTTAATCATTAAAAACACTGTCTCTTAATTAGGGGATTCATTCTTTTCAGCAGTTCCTATATTTCCATAGTAGTTTTCAGGTTATTTAAAGTGTCATATTGCCAGAAAAGGAAATCCTAAATCTTGATCTTACCATTTTTATCATACTCTAATTCTGACCTTTCACCTTTCCATCCTACTATCAAGAGAATGCAATAAAAACATGTGTTTGTTGCAATGATAAATTACTGTTTATATCTGAGTAATCCTAAGGGATTCCCTAATTTAAAAATTTATAAAAGAAAATCCTGAATTTTCTAAGATGAGGATTGCTATTTAAACTTAAAGGAAGAGTGGAAGGATATTTTAATAAGTGAAATCACTAAAGCTTTGGTAAAAAGATCAAGGGTTGCTGTAGTCCAGTTGCTGTCAATGGATAACCCTCAAAAGGCAGCCCTAGCATACATGAGAACTTGTTAGAGATACAAACTATTGGCCTCAACCGAGATCTACTAATTCAGAAACACTGGGGCTGAGGAATGAGGGAGAGGGATAGGGGATGTACCTAGAAATTTGTGTTTAACGATTTCTTAAAAAAAAAAAAATTCTTGAGGTAATTCTGTTGCACTGTAATGTTTGAGAACCATTGCTATCATCTATTTAGGATTTAATTTATTGCAAACACCAATGTCCTTTGTAGAGGGGGATGTTGTTTTACATGTGACCACAGTAAGTCTCCATGCATCATAAAGCATTAACCCTCAAGGTGAAGTTTATTGCTTCTTCGGTGAAAGCAGGGATATTAGATTCCCTTTCAGCTTCTCCTTCCTGTTATGTTGTAGCATGTAATACTTTCCTTTAAACATCTGGATTTTTTTTAAAAAGGCATCCTTGTCAGTTAACTTAATGGGAAAGTGAAAAGTTTGGAAATTAACCCTTCTTTTTCATGTAAAGAAGATAAGAACAGCATTACTCTTAATGTCTTTTGTATTTCTATTTAGTAAGCAGTAGTTGAGTCCCTGGATCTTATATAGCCGATAAAAGTTTTATGACTTTACTATCATAAGTACTGACTAAAATAGGTTGTATACAGGCTGCCTGTAAAGTTTAACAGTATTTTAACTAATTGTCAAGATGTTTCTCCAGCAGTTATTTCTAATGTCTGTGTGTAAAATGTTTTTGATGTTGTTCTTTCCTTTAGCAAACATTTATTTATCACTCTGTGCCAGGCACAGTGCTAGATGCCGAGAATACAACTATGGCCAGGACTGACATGGTTCCTGTTACCACAGTGTTGACAGGTCACAAGAGCACAGGTAATTACAATACAGCATGATAAGTGTTATGATAGGTCAAATAAAGGGCGCTATTGGAACTGTTCTCAATAAAAATGCAACATAACTACTATCTGAGTGATTTATTGCTCTTGATTATAAAACACGCTTGCAAGATAGAAGCTAACTCCTGCTCATCCTTCAGAAGGCAGCTCAAGTTGTCATGTACCCAGATCCTCCAGTGAATCTTCCCTTCCACCCCACTACCCTGCCCCTTACATTTGAGATTAGAATCCTTTTCACGTGCATCCATCAAACTCTATCTATTTGTATTACAGTACTTTTCACATGAATTCCAATGATCTGTTTAAATGTCTGTCACTCTACTATACTCTAAACTCTTGGAGGGCAAGGATTCTATATTATTTGTGTTTGCAATTCTAACATAGTGCTAGCGCCAAAACCCATTTATACCCTTTTATTGCATTCTTTAGTCTCTTCACTATGGATCACTATTGTATTCTTTATCACTTTAAATAATGTGCTTTTTTTTAATTTTTTTGAGACAGAGTCTCACTCTGTCACCTAGGCTGAAGTGCAGTGGCATGATCTCAGCTCATTGCAACCTCCTCCCTCCAGGTTCAAGTGAACTTCCCACATCAGCCTCCCAGGTAGCTGGGATTACAAGTGTGTGCCACCACACCTGGCTAATGTTTGTGTTTTTAGTAGAGATGGGTTTTCACCATGTTGGCCAGGCTGGTCTCGAACTCCCAACCTCAAGTGATTTGAGTGCCACCATGCCTGGCTAATTTTTTGTATTTTTAATAGAGATGGGGTTTCACTATGTTACCCAGGCTGGTCTCGAACTCCTGACCTCAGGTGATCCACCTGCCTCGGCCTCCCAAAATGCTGGGATTACAGGTGTGAGCTGCCATGCCTGGCCAAAAATGTACTTTTTAATTGATCTTTTTGCTGCTAGGAACATAAACTCATTATAACCCCTTCCCTTAATGTGAATACTTATATAGAACATGTGTCTTAATATTACCTTGAAATCAGGATCAGTAGCAGTTGTATCTACAGATAACAGAAAATAAATTTTAAGGGTTGGGGAAGGAATTATGAGAATGTTACCTGGTACATCATCACCACCTCACTTAGTGATTTGTTGACCTGGTTGATGGTCTCTCCATTTTTCTCCCATTCCACCCAGGCCCGTCCTTTGAAAGCGGGAAAACTAACCTAAGCTGCAGATATGGTGAGGTCTAAAATAAGGAAAGTATAAGATGCTATTGGAGTACCTCGCATGGCACCTAATCTAGACTGGCTTCTTAGAGGAAGCAACATCTAATATAAAATGGGAGGGGTAAGGAAGAGTTGGCCAGCAGATGACGAGGAGAAAGGTAGAAGAAGTTTATGCTATTCTAGTAGCTTTTACCTGACACCCATAGTAAAAAAAAATTAATTTTATGGCCAGGCACAGTGGCTCACACTCGTAATCCCAGCACTTTGGGAGGCCGAGGCAGGTGATCACCTGAGGTCAGGAGTTCGAGACCAGCCTGGCCAACATAGTGAAACCCCATCTCTACTAAAAATACAAAAAATTATCTGGGCATGGTGACAGGCACCTGTAATCTCAGCAACTTGGGAGGCTGAGGCAGGAGAATGGCTTGAATCCGGGAGGTGGAGATTGCAGTGAGCCAAGATTGCACCATTGTACTCCAGCCTGGGCAACAAGAGCAAAACTCTGTCTCAAAAAAAAAATTAATTTTAGTTAATGGTTCATTTTGCACACACACACACACACACACACACACACACACACAATCTTGTATTTCCAAAATAATTATTCTCCAGACCTTTCCTAAAAAGATACACCTTTTTGATTTTCTATCTTTTTCTATGTCAATTTTTAAAGAATGTTTGTTGGGATTACGAGGAGAAAGCCACAAGAAAGTGTTATTCCTAATCTAACAACAGGAAAAAGCCATGTAATCTACAAAATCATAATTTTTTGAGCTTATCAGAAAACTGAGCTTTGAAGACAACCAGTTGAATTGAATTACAGAGTGTGACAAGCCTCTCTGATGAGAGATGAGACACACAAACTGTTTCATCATCTCTTTATCCAAACTAAAGAAAGAGGAGCAAATCATAAAAGTGGGTAACACGAAAATAAGTTAAATTTTAACAAATTCTTAAAGTCCAAGATAAGAATCTCTGGATGCTCCAGACATGAGAGGAATTGGCAACTACTGGCCAGCCAGTTTTTTTGTTTGTTTGTTTGTTTTGAGGTGCAGCCTCGTTCTGTCACCCAGGCTAACATGCAGTGGTGCAATCTCCCCTCACTGCAACCTCCATCTCCTGGGTTCAAGCAATTCTTCTGCCTTAACCCCCCAAGTAGCTGGGACTACAGGCATGCACCACCACACCTGGCTAATTTTTGTATTTTTTTTAGTAGAGACAGGGTTTCACCATGTTGGCCAGGCTGGTCTTGAACTCCTGATCTGCCTGCCTCCACCTCCCAAAGTGCTGGGATTACAGGTGTAAGCCACCATGCCTGGCCTGTAAGCCAGTTTCTGTGAGTCTACTCTGGATGCCCACATAAAGACTGGATGAAGAAAACAGATGTGAAAGAGTCCCCTTGAGAAGCACAGGTATGTAAGCACTGCCAATGTTTGAGGGTGCAGTAGGGGTACCAGGAGAAGTGCATCCATGCTCTGGCCCCAGCATGATTATAACATGGTGATCAGCTGCTAATAGGTTACGGGAAGGAATCCTGCTTGTGCTCTCGTGAAACTGCCTTTGCAAACATTATGACAGTGAGAGAAATCTAACATGTCTAACATGGCTGACTCCATCTTGCTTCTAGCCTCACAGGCTGGCTGTCTTCTTCACTCATTCCTGGGTATAGGCCAAACCAACCATGGGAGAAATTTTTTTATTAAAGGGGCAGGTAGTAAAGATCTTAGGCAGTGGGCAGGAGGAACCCATTAGGTGATTACACTAGGCTTTTCTGTGATATAAAGCAAAAGTCATCCACTGCTGACAGGAAGCCTGCTCATGCCCAGCATCTTTCACTGATAAAAATCTGCCTCTGGGGAAGGAGCAGAGCACTTGCTTGTATAAGATCCCCATCTGATAGAAGGCAGAGTTTGCCTGTTATGAGGGGCAAGAGGAAGGAAACTCCTCCATGCGCTCAACTAAGAGTTGGCAAACTATAGTCCATTTGGCCAGCTCAGGTTAGCTTTTGTAAATAAAATTTTATTGGAACAGAGCCACAGCTAGTTTTTTGTTTTGTTTTTTCAACTTACTCTCTATGGCTGCTTTTATGCTATGACCTAAGAGTTTAAACAGTTGGCTTGGAGACTGTATGACCCTGAAGCCTAAGATCTTTACTACCTGCCCCTTTAATAAAAAGATTCTTGCTCTTGCTTACAAAAATTTAATGTTTTTTAAGGTCAAAAAAAAAAAAAAGAAAAAAAAGATTCTTGCTCTTTGCTCTGAGGAAAAGGAAGAGCTGGTCTACTGCTGGAGGAAGGGAAGAAAAGTTGAGAAAGTCACTCCTGAAGTTCAGGTTCTCAAAGACCATCTACGACTGAGGCTGGAAAAGGAGTGTATTAGTTTGTTTTCACATTGCTATAAAGAACTGCTTGAGACTGAGTAATTTATAAAAGAAAGAGGTTTAATTGACTCACAGTTCAGCATGACTTGCTTCAAGGGGGAAACTACCCCCATGATTCAGTTACCTCCACCTGGTCTCTCCCTTGACACATGGGGATTATGCAGATCACAACTTGACATGAGATTTCTGTGAGGACACAAAACCTATCGTATCAAGGAGAACCAAAAACTATCTACCTGTACTATGAGCACTGAGAAATAAGAAAGAGCACTACATCTGAGATGAAAGTAAGAGAGCTCTTCTGTGGTACAGAAGAGTGGGGCCTGTGAACACGAAGAGCAGAGCACAGGTACTGAGGAAAACCCTCCAAAACTCTAAATCTTACACTGAGCACAACGTAGTCCACCACTAGTGCAATGAAACCAAATATACTCAAAAGAAAACCCCACCCCAGCTCAATTCCTGACTAGATTGACCAATTCTGCATACCAGTAGCCTGACAGAAAAAGAGACTTGCCCAATTCGGGACATAAATATCATTTGCCTTAATTTCTACTTTTCTTTTTTCATATTCAAACCAAAAATATGAGATGCATACAAAAAAAAAACAAGAAAAAAGGAATACATCTTTAGAATATCAAATAGTCAATAGAACAAGACCTAATGATGACTGAGACATTAGAAATATATAAGATAATTATGATGGATATGGTAAAGGATCTAGTGGTTCAATAAATTCATGAATGTTGGGGAATTTCAGCACAGAGATGGAAATTATTTTTTTAAAAAAACATCAAATAAGAATGCCAGTAATGAAAAACATGTTATCAGAGATAAGGAATTCCTTAGATAGGCTTATCTGCAGACTGGATAGAATAGAGGAAAGAATCAGTGATATTGAAGATATGTCAAAAGAAATTATCCAAATAGAAGCACAAAGATTTTTAAAAAGATGGAGGAAGTGGGAGAAAGAACAGTACCTCCAAGAGTTGTGGGGTAATTGTGTTTTTAAAATAGCATAAAAAACCATGAATAGTTAGATATAAACGTAACAAGAGTTGTGTATGACTTCTGCATGGCAAAGTAGAAAATATAGATGAAATTGAAGAATAACTTTAAAAATGTAGAAATAGATGATGTTCATTGATTGGAAGACAATATTTTTAAGATATCAAAATTCTCTCTAAATTTATCTATATATTTAGTGCTCTTCCAATAAAATTTTTGGCAGGCTTTTTCTTAGAAATTGACAGACTGTTTCTAACATATGGATAGAAATTCAAAGGATTTAGAATAGCCAAAACAATTTAGAATAAGGAGAACAAAGTTGGAGCACTTAACCTACCTGATTTCAAGATTTACTATAAAGAAACAACAATCAGTACAGTGTGGTACTTGTATAAGGACAGACATATAGATGCGTGGAACAAAATAGAAAATCCAAAAATAGGCCTATGTGTTCAGACAAGTCCCCAATTTACAATGGTTAGACACAATTTTTTGACTTTATGATAGTGTGAAGGTGATATGCATTCAGTAGAAACCATGCTTCGAGTACCCATGTGACCATTCTGTTTTTCACTTTTAGTACAGTATTTAATAAATTACATATAAACTATTCAATACTTTATTATAAAACAGGTTTTGTGTTAGATTATTTTGTCCAACTGTAGGCTAATGTAAGTGTTCTGAGCACATTTAAGGTAGGCTAGGCTAAGCTATGATGTTTGGTAGGTTAGGTGTATTAAATGCATTTTCTTTTCTTCTTGTACAGACGAGGTCTTACTATGTTGCCCAAGCTGGTCTAGAACTCTTGGGGTCAAGCAATCCTCTCACCTCAGCCTCACAAAGTGCTGGGATTATAGGTGTGAGCCACTATGCCTGGCCTTAAATGCATTTTCAATTTATGATATTTTCAACTTATGATAGGTTTGTCTATCATAAATCAAGGAACATCTATATATGATTATTTTACCGAGATAATTCAATGAAGGAAAGGATAATCTTTTCAACAAATGGTACTGAAACAATTAGATATCCCTATGTATATACATACATATATATGTCACATACATACATACATATGATCATATATATATCCTATATATATAGGATGAGAGGCCAAATGATGCTCTGAATGAGAATCTCCTTTGCAAACATCTGTACACTTACTGGCCATTTGTTTATCTTCTTTGATGAAGTGTCTGTTCAAATCTTTTGCCTATTTAAAACATTGGGTTGTATGTCTTATTTTTAAGTTGTGCTATTTTATCTATTCCGTATATACAAATATTGGCAGAACAGAAACTTTTCTCTTTTTTTTGAGATGGAGTTTTACTCTTGTTGCCTAGGCCAGAGTGCAATGGTATGATCTCTGCTCACTGCAACCTCCTCCTCCTATGTTCAAACGAGTCTCCTGCCTCAGCCTCCCAAATAGCTGGGATTACAGGCACCCGCCATGGCACCTGATTTTTGTATTTTTATTAGAGACAGAGGTTTCGCTATGTTGGCAAGGCTGGTCTTGAACTCCTGACCTCAGGTGATCTGCCCTCTTTGGCCTCGCAAAGTGTTGGAATTACAGGTGTGAGCCACTGTGCCCGATAGAAACTTTTCGTTTTAATGGAGTACAATTGAATTTTTTTTTTTTTGAGATAGAGTCTCGCTTTATTGCCCAGGCTGGAGTGCAGTGGCATGATCTTGGCTCACTACAGCCTCTGCCTCTTGAGTTTTAGCGATTCTCCTGAGTAGCTGGGATTCCAGGCGCCTGTCACCACGCCTGGCTAATTTTTGTATTTTTAGTAGAGATGAGGTTTTGCCGTGTTGGCCAGGCTTGTCTCAAACTCCTGACTTCAAGTGATCTGCCTGCCTCGGCCTCCCAAAGTGCTGGGATTAGAGGTTCGAGCCACCGCATCTGGTGTAAAAAAATTTTCAAAGGAGGGATCATATAATTGATGTTGTATTTGAGAAATCATTACCTAACTTAAAGTCACAAAGATTTTCTCCTATGTTTTATTCCAGTAATTTTAGAGTTTTAGACTTAAACTTTTGATCTGAATACCTATATCTGACCTCTCCACATAGCCTGGGTTTTATGAAGCATGGCAGCTAGGTTCTGAAGATGAGCGTCCTCAAAGGACTAGCTGGAAACAATATTGCCTTTTATTGTAACTGCCCAACAGGTTCTTCTTGTTCACTGTTCTGATAGAGCCAATTTATCAAGGCAGGGGAATTGCAGTAAAGAAAGAGTTGAATGCACATAGAGCATACTAAACAGGAGATCACAGTTTTATTATTACTCAGCTTCTCCTCAAATTTCAAGGCTAGGATTTTTTAAGATAGTTTGACAGGCAGGGGGCTAAAGAAAGGAGAACGCTAGTTGGCCTGGGGATGAAGTAATAGAGAGTTGGAGCTATCCTCTTATGCTAAGTGGCTCCTGAGTAGGGACCATAAGACCAGAAGAGCTAGTTTACCGCTCTAGGTGGTATCAGCCGATCCATCAAAATGCCGGGTGGAAAAAACCTCAAACACCAATCTTAGGTTGATATGGTTTGAATTTGTGTCCCTGCCCAAATCTCATGTTGGATTGTAATGCCCAGTGTTGGAGGAAAAGTCTGGTGGGAGGTGATTAGATCCCAGGGAAGATTTTCCCCTTGCTGTTCTCGTGATAATGAGTGAGTTTTCACGAGATCTGATTGTTTAAAGGTGTGTGGCACCCCTCCCTTCAATCTTTTCCTCCTGCTCCAGCCATGTAGGACATGCCTCCTTTCTCTTTGCCTTCTACTATGATTGTAAGTTTCCTGAGGCCTCCTAGCCATGCTTCTTGTACAGCCTGCAGAATCGTGAGCCAATTAGCCTTCTTTTCTTTATAAATTACCTAGTCTCAGGTGGTTCTTCACAGCAATGTGAGAATGGACTGATGCGTAGGTTTTATAATAGTAATGTTATCTATAGTAGTAACTGGGAAAGTTAGTGATCTTGAGGCTTCTAGTTGCATGACTCCTGAGCCATAATTTCTAATCTTATGGCTAAAATTTGTTAGTTTACAAAGGTCTGGTTCCCAGGCTAGGAGGGAGTTTGTTTTGGGAGGTGCTATTATCATCTTTGTTTCACAGTTAAACTGTAAACTAAATTTCTTCCAAAGTTAGTTTGACCTATGCCCAGGAATGAACAAGGGCAGATTGGAGGTTAAAGGCAAGATGGAGTTGGTTAGGTTATATCTCTTTCACTGTTATAACTTTTGCTAAGGTGGTTTCATTATGACCTGGCATTGGAAGTCATATAGCTTCATGCCTCCCATATTCCAAATTTGAGGGGAGGGGAACGTCAACTCTACCTCTTAATAATAGGGGAATCAACATCACACATTAAAAAACATATGTGATTGGCTGGGCACAGTGGTTCACACTTATAATCCCAGCACTTTGGGAGGCTGAGGTGGGAGGATCACTTGAGCCCATGAGTTTGAGTCCAGCCTGGGCAACATAGTGATACCCCATCTCTACAAAAAATAAAAAATTAGCCGGGCTTGGTAGTGCACACCTCTAGTCCCAGTTACTTGGGACAGTGAGGTGGGAGGATTGCTTGAGCTTGGGAGGTTGAGGCTGCAGTGAGCCGTGATCGTGCCACTGTACTCCAGCCTGGGTGACAGAGTGCGACCCTGTATCAAATAAAATAAAATAAAAAGAGTTTGTGCGATGGCACATCTTTTTGTGGCCATCTTGGAAACTATAATGTGCCACACCATTCTACAGTTAAAAGAAAAGAGTTGTTTTATCTTATGCCTTGTATTTATTTATTTTTATAGGGATAGGGTCTCACTATGTTGCCCAGGCTGGTCTTGAACTCCTGGGCTCAAGTAATCCTCCCACCTCAGCCTCCCAAAATGCTGGGATTCCAGGCATGAGCCACCATGTCTTGCCCTCTATCACCAAGAAAAAAGGCATAATATTTGGCTAATCTCTAGATTTTGGAGATTATGCTGCCCCAAATGGTTTATAAACCATTTACCCTGTGCACTGAAAGGTTGCCAGATTTGTTGAAGCCCAGAACAAGGGAAAGCTCTCTAGATAAACAAGTGATTGTGGCAGATTCGACAACTATAAAGAACTCGTGGGAAAATCCTAAGAAGAATCACAACAGAGGCCCCTATGATTTGGAGGAAAGCCATGTCCTCTTTGGCAAGTTACTATTATCCTTTTGAGAAATACTTCTTAGCTTGCTAATCACCCTGATAGGAGCAGAAACCCTGATCATTAGGAAACTGGATGATCACGTGACTTTAGCTGCCTACTACAAAATAGTTTGTCTTAAATGCCAAGTCACAAAGTCCCCAGCAGCACTCCAGAATTAAGTGATAAAGGCATATGCAAATATATTGAATAGGTTATTTAAATTCCCATGGTGAAATTTCCACAACACTTCTGACCCACCCTCGGCTTACCTATATGGACTTGTGAGGTAAAGATCTGCATTGATTCAAATTATGTTGTTTGGTCAGGAACTTGTTTGGCTGGGTGCAGTGGCCTATAATCCCAGTTACATGGAAGGCTGAGGTGGGAGGATCACTTGAGGCAAGGAGTTCGAGACCAGCCTGAACAACATAGTCAGTGAGATCCCATCTCTAGAAAGAGAAGAAAAAGGGGTGAGGGGAGAGAGAGAGAGACAGAGAGAGAGAGAGACAGAGAGAGAGAGAGAGAGAACACTTGCTTGATTGGAAACAGGCCTTGAGAAAGAAGTTTATGGATAGATTCTTAGAATGGACCCAGATAATGTTATTATTTGTGCCCCCCGTGAATGGTCACCAAAAGATCCCTACTGCAGAAGGTAAGCAAGATGACTTATTCTATGGATAACAGATAATCTTTCCCAGTTACCTCAGTGCTAGGTAAATAATCTACATGTGGCAGAGATGAAAGTGATAGTGATACTTTGGCTCAATTCTCTTGGTGAGAATTCCTCTCTCTAAGGCTAACCTACATGGCCATAATGAGTGTCTCATCTGTCAGCCATAGCTTTCAATTCTAAACCCCCCGATGTGGCACCATAACTGTGGTGGTGAGCACCTGGTAGCAAGATGACTACATCGGACCTTTATTATGGAAGAAGCATTGATTTCCTCATTGGAATAAACACCTATCCTCAATATGTCTTTCTTGCCCAACATGCCCCTTCTCATACCATCACTGTAGACTTATTGAATGTCTTATGAATTGTCATAGATTCTCAGGCCAGGCACAGACAGTGGCTCACGCCTGTAATCCTAGCACTTCAGGAGGCCGAAGTGGGTGGATCACCTGAGGTCGGGAGTTCGAGACCAGCCTGACCAACATGGAGAAACCCCATCTCTACTAAAAATACAAAATTAGCCGGGTGTGATGGCACACGCCTGTAATCCCAGCTACCCGGGAGGTTGAGGCAAGAGAATTGCTTGAATCCGGGAGGCAGAGGTTGCGGTGAGCCATGATCACGCCATTACACTGGAGCCTGGGCAACAAGAATGAAACTCTGTCTCAAAATAAATAAATAAATAAATAAATAAATAAATAAATAAATTGTCATAGATTCTCATTTGCTACTGACGAAGGAACTCACATTACAGAGGAAAAAAGTAAGGCAACGTGCTAATGCCCACAAGATTTCTTTGTCTTGTGACACATCTCATCAACAGAAGCAATAAGTTTACTTATAGAACATGAATAGCCTATTTTTAGTTACAACTCCAGCTGGGAGAAAAAGACCTTGTAAGGCTGAATTATGATTCTGCAGTATGGTCTGAAGCAGCAACCATATATGATGATGTTTTTCCTGTAAGTGAGTCAAGTAAACAAGGGTTGAAAATGGGCATGAAGATTCTCACAATTACTCCAAATGCCCATTCATATAATATTGGCTTCTGCTTTCCCAACTCTGGCTATTTGTGGTTTAGAAAATGAGTGAGGCTTCCAGAGCACACAAAAATGATTTTATTAGAATAAGAAATTGAGGTTTCCACCAGGCCATTCTGGGCTTTTTTCATCTGGGGTAAATGGGCCCAGAAGAGATTCCAGTCTTGGCTTGGATGACTGATATTTATTATCAAGGGAAAATAAGAATGTTCTATATAATGGAAGCAGGGAAGGGTAGGAACTAGGAGATTTCTTGGGATACCTACTTATATAACCAGTCCCAGTGGCTGAAGATACCTACAATCTCATACAGGCAGGAGGATTGCCCCATTGTGTAAATAAATTTAATCAGCTTAAGTTAAGGGAAACCTGAAATGGGTAGAGTAGGAGAGACTATAAAATTCAAAATATGGCATGCTGACAACTTGCAGCAGTGGTTGCCATAGCGTCTTTTTGGGGGAAGTACGGGGAAAAGAGTATGTGTTGTGTGATCAAACTACAGATTGAAGTGAACATTTAAAATTTCTCTGACCATTGAGCATTCAAACTTGTTTCCTCCTTTGAGAGCAATTCCCTATTGTGTGAGTCTTGGTAGGTAGTAGGATCCTAACTCTCTCTGCAGAAGTCAAATCTGCCAAATAGTCCTTCTTCCCAACCCCAGCAGCCAGATAATCATGAGCAAGAAATCTAGGCTTGGCCAATCAGACTGGGGACTTTAAATCTAAAATGCATCATGCAAATGGGAAAGAATGGTTAAAATATATTCCCAGTGACAGTGGTTCCAGCACATTGTCTGGCAGTATAGGGCCAGCAGTAGCAGCATCCTAACCAAACTTGGATGTGACCTTGTGGTTCCAGCTGTCTGATTGCCCTTGGCTCCTGCCCTTTTTTTTTTTTTTAAGCCTTGTTCTTCAGTCTTCCTGTTGATTCTGTGAGCTACTTATTCTGCCAATAAATTCCTTTTCTGCTAAAATTAGCCAGTCAGTTTCTATTGCTTGTGACCGAGAATTTTATCTTTAGGCTCCCTTGCTCAAAGTGCTTTGCACGTAGTAGTTACTGAGTAGGCAGTTGTTGAATGACTATGTGGCTATCATTTACACCCTGCTGAAGTATGTTTTCTGTGGAACTAGATACTTGATCCTATTTCATGTAAGACAGAAGAAAATTTATTTTATGATATATTAATATTTTCTGCAATGTATATATTCTCTAAGACAAATGATTCCAATACAAAATTTGCAAAGCACAAGGAAGGTAGGGGGCCTCTGGCACACTCAGGTGGAGTTTGGGGAAGCAAACACATGACTGAAATCTTTAAATCTATCCTAAGCCAAAGCCTTCCTCCTAAGGGAAGGTCAGCTTGTTTTTCAGCCTGGTATTTGTTCACTGAGCCTTATCCACAGTGAAACTCAAGGTGGCAAGCCTCCCAAAGGCTTTACTGGGCCCTAAAAGCTTATGTTCAAGCCTCCTGTTGTCAGGATGTGCTATGAAGGCTAAAAGGGACTGTTGGCTTCAGGATTTGAGGCTTGAACATTCTTGTACTCTAGGAATATGGTATCTTATGATAAGTTTTTGTTGCTTCATGTTTTCTTCTTTCTTATTCCCTCCCATCTCCTACAGCACATTATAATCCAATTTTTAAGTTTTGATTTTTTTGTTGTTTTCAGTTTTATACCTTATTTTGTTACATTTATTCATGGGAAGTGTTATCTCTGATTACTTGACATTGCTTACATTTTATCTTCCTGAAATATTGTGTTTTTTAAAAAAGAAATTTATTAATACATTGATTATATTTGTAGACATGGTGATATAAGATAACTTTTTCAAAGTGGTCTAAATGGTTGAATGTTTCTGTCTGAAATTTGTAATTGAAAATACTCTTACTGGGTAAAGCTTTCGGCATGTCAAAGGAAAGATGATCTTACATGTAATTTACATGCAGTTGTCACATATTATCTACCTATAATTCGTCTGTAGTTCTTTTCACTACTCTTATCATTTGGTACTCAGAATAGCAATCTATAATAGTGTTTCTAAAAGCATCTAGGAAATTTTCCATCTTGCATGCATATAACATTTAAATTTAACTTTCATGTGGTTCTTAGGTATTATGTTTTGGAAGAACATTATACAGTTCTGTGGTTGTTTTGCTATTAAAGCATTCTTAACTGATTTCCATATCAATAGATTCTATGCCTTGTTGTAATGTAAATAACCCCTAAAGATACAATAAACTAGTGTTTGCTTTTTAGTAAACAGCTCTATCAGTGACTTTTTTAAAGACATGAGAAGGCTTATCAACATTATCAATATCAATGCCTTCCACATTGTATGCATATCTTTACTGTTGGGAAAGCTTTAGTGGATTTAGCCTTTAACATTCCTGCAACAACCAGATCTAAACAGCCTTATAACATGTTCAGGCTCAAGTTTTTTTTCTGCTTGTTTGTCTGGGGTCTTGCTGACTACAGACTCTAGCCTGCATTAAGTCAGGGGCAGCACCTGTCTTGTTCATTGCTGTGTTTCTAGCATTTAGCACAGTGCCTGGCGTATGTTATATTCTTGATGTGTTTTTGAAACCAGTGTATGAATATTAATTGGCTTAACACTTCCATTTTGTACAGAGAGCCAGTATGACATGGACTCACCTATTTGATACAGGTTTCCTTAAGGTCCCTAGCTTACTTTAGCCTGACTCACTTCTTATAGCCTGGAGGTATTGCTGATATTCTCTGAGTGTCAATGCGACCATTCCAGACCATTTTGTTTGCCTATCATGTAAAAGTTTTCTTCCATTGAGCTCTATACCAACCCATTGGTATTATTATTATTGAGATGAAGTCTTGCTCTGTCATCCAGGCTGGTGTGCAGTGGTGCGATCTCGGCTCATTGCAACCTTCGCCTCCCAGGTTCAAGTGATCCTCCTGCCTCAGCCTCCTGAGTAGCTGGGATTACAGGTGTGCACCACCACACCGGCTAATTTTTGTATTTTTTGTAAAGACAGGGTTTCTCCATGTTGACCAGACTGGTCTTGATCTCCTGACCTCAAGTGATCCGCCCACCTCAGCATCCCAAAGTGCTGGGATTACAGGCGTGAGCCACTGCATGCGGCCTTTGGTATTATTTCCTACCTTCCTCATCACCATCTTTTTCTTAATCCTCTACATGCATTTAGACTTTTGGTTCTTGGCTTATTGTCTTTTACTCTCACCTTAAGGCCTTCATGAATGACCCTTCGACTACTTTAGTCTCATTGCTCTGTGCCTACTCAATGCTTAGGGCCTTTACTTCCTCTCTAGATCGGCATCTCAGCTTAGATTGATCTCTGAGCTTTGTGCCCAACTGGAACAAACTGATAATTTCACACATCAGTCTCCTCCTCTCCAAACATGTCCTCCTACTCTGCTGGTTATCTCACTCTCTATTTCTATAGCCCTACTCTCTGAAAGATGCTGTAGTATCCTCAGTCTCTTGATCCTTCTCCTTCAAATCTGCTGGTTCTCTCTTATCATTACTTCCTTACCATCCAGTCCAGACCCCATGGATCTCACTTCTATCACTCTCCTACCAGCAACCTCAATTCTCCCTACATTTTCAATTCTTTTCAGCACACCTGCAAGCATGTAGTTCTGAACTCATCTATTCATCTTCCTTTCATACTCCTTCACCCAACCAGAATGAGTGGTACTGGGAAAAATGATCATATAAAATTTAGGAATTAGGACCTCCACAATTAGAAGAATCCAATGTTAGCTATATTCTCAAATCCTATATACCCCTTATCAGCTTCTCCCCTTTCCTTAAAACTCTATTTAAAAAGTTTACTTATGGGGCTGGACACGGTGGCTCACCCACCCCTATAATCCCAGCGCTTTGGGAGGCCGAGGCGGGTGGATCACCTGAGGTCAGGAGTTCAAGACCAGCCTGGTCAATACGGTGAAACCCCGTCTCTACGAAATATACAAAAATTAGCCAGACATGGTGGTGGGATCCTGTAATCTCAGCTACTTGGGAGGCTGAGGCAGGAGAATCGCTTGAACCCAGGAGGTGGAGGTTGTAGTGAGCTGAGATGGTGCCATTGCGCTCCAGCCTGGGCAACAAGAGTGAAACTTTGTCTCAAAAAAAAAAATTTTTTTTTAAGTTTACTTGTTTTTTAAGTCCCTCTCCTCACTTTTATTTTTTTAATTCAATAGATTTTGGGGGAACAGGTGGTGTTTGGTTACAAGGTTAAGTCCTGTAGGGGGATTTCTGACATTTTGGTGCATCTATCACCCTCTCTCCTCACTTTTAAAAAATGACAGTGCTTACTTCCTATGTTATAGAGAAAGTGGAAGCTATTGGAAAGGAAGTTTCCTCAATCCCTTCTTCCTGGCATTTCTTTCCTCTCAAACATAAAGGCATCTGTTTCTAGTACATGTTTCTCCTTTGCCCTTCTTCCAGTTAATGCAACTAAGTACTTGGGATTCAACCTCTGTCTCTTCAGGGGCTTTGTTATCTCAGTTATCTCCTCTTTCCTTCTGGTTCTTGTGCTTGGCCTATAAACTCGATCAAAGTCACACCCATTTAAAATGTGAAATACCAAAGTACTCCCCCATGACCCTATCTTTTTCCTTCTCTTCAGAGAAAAGCTTGAAGTCTCTACTTCCTTGCCACTCTGTACATTTTGTTGTTTTTACTTTTTTTTTTTTCCAGACAGAGTCTTGCTCTATCACCCAGGCTAGAGTGCAGTGGCACGATCTTGGCCCACTGCAACCTCTGCCTCCGGGGTTCAAGCAATTCTCCTGCTTCAGCCTCCCTAGTAGCTGGGATTACTGGCGCATGCCACCACGCCTAGCTAATGTTTCTATTTTTTGTAGAATGAGGTTTCACCATGTTGGCCAGGCTGGTCTTGAACTCCTAACCTCATGATCCACCTGCCTTGGCCTCCCAAAGTGCTGAGATTACAGGCGTGAGCCACCACGCCTTGGCTAGTTATTATTATTATTTTTTTTAGAGATGCATCCACTATCATAACACCCAAACTTCTTTGGCTAAGGTCATCAGTGTCTTCTTAATTTCCAAAGCCAATGGTAGCTTCTCAACATTTACCTTCCTTGGTTTTCTTTGCTTTATTTTTGATACTGTTAACTACTCTCGGGAAACTCTCTTCTTGGTTTCTTATTATACTAGTCTTTCCCCATCCCCCTTCTAATTATTTTAGAATCCTTTTAGGCTCTTCTGTCTGCTTTTCAAATATTGATGTTCCCTAAGATTTCACCCCCAGGTCTCTTCTTCTCTCACTCTATGTACTCTCCCCGGAATAGCCTCTTCTGTAACCAGAGCTGCAATCACCTGTATATCAATGATACCCAAATACAGAGGACTGACTTGTTCTGAGGGGGTTAGAATCTAAAGTCAGCGTGAAAGGCAAAAATAAAACAGAGTTAAAATTATCTTTTGAAAATCTTTAAAATTTTCTCTAAAATACTGTATACACGATTTTGAATGTATATACTATCAATCAAGAAATCCTACACAGCCAGTTTTCCTCCGCTATTGGAACAGAAGGTTGTTTCTTTAGTTAAACGCCAGATGAAGTTGTTGGCTTGCATTTAGCGGCCATGTTATAAGAAAAATATGTTTTTGTTTTTTGCCAAATGCATATAGTAGAGTTAATATAAGTTAAGTAAGCATAGGAGATAACTCCAGCATATATATGTTCAGCTTGACCCCTTCTATGAGTTCTGGACTTATGCACTAAACAACTGTCTACTGGATATCTCCTTTTGGATATTCGAATCCAGATTGTTTTAATTATATTTCTGAAAGCTGAAGAAATGAGATACCCACATTCCATTTAGCAAAGGCATTTATTGAAAGGATACAGGGATGTGACATGGGTGCAGCACACATGCAAAGTGTTTTTATAACATCTTGACTCATGCCCTTGTTCCAGGCAGATGTCCTCTAGCACTGTCTAGCTGTCCACACCCCAGTCTTCCTGCCTGGGGCCTTAGGCAGCTTCAGCTTTGTGGAATCTCTAGGCCAAGCATCACACTAGTTGGTAACCTCAGTCTGAATGAGACAATGGAATTCATAAGAATCTGGGAGAGCATTGCAATTCTTTAACTGTGGCCTTTTCAAATGCTATACTTCACCTATTGGCTGCTACATCACTCTCTGGACCATCTTCATGAGGATCTTATGACCAATTAGCTAAGTAAAATCCCAGCATTTCCCCATTGACCAGACTAAACATCTCACTTTTACAAGCAAAGTGTGTGTTATATGTATTAAGAACCAGTATCAGAGATAAGTCTGTGAGGTAATGCATGTTACCTCCTCTTTATCAGACACATCCAATAGCATAAAAGATTAAAACCGTCATAGTATGAAACAGTTAAACATTACATAAAAATGTAGCAATGTTCCTAACTGTGGGCAGTCTCACTCTAAACTCAGCATTCTAACAGCATGTAATTTTAACGGGACTGGATAGCTTTCATGGCATCCTCCTTCCCTGCCGTTACTCATGTCTCATTGTATTCCTGCTTTGTGTATAAATAGAAGGATGTTGCTTTCCATCTTTCTACTATCTATCTCTTCATGTTTATACTATCAGCCCCTCACATGAGGAAGACTGAACCACAAAGGGACATTGTCCATGGCCAACTCTGGACTGCAGAAGGTAGGCATTGCCCATCTGGAATGTCCCATTATCATTCTTTGCCGGCCATCACCTTTTGGCTTTTTTCCCTTTGAAGTTGACCTCTTTTCTTCCATTGTTTCTCCTTTTACAGAACAACAGGATCCATTTATACCAGATAACATCCTTTCTTTCTGTCCAATAGACAGTAAAGATTATAAATAATTTATTGTCATTTAAAACCACAGATACAGGGCTGGGCGTGGTCCCAGCACTTTGGGAGGCCAAGGTAGGTGGATCACCTGAGGTGCAGAGTTTGAGATCAGTCTGACCAACATGGAGAAACCCAGTCTCTACTAAAAATCCAAAACTAGCTGGGTGTGGTGGTGCATGCCTGTAACCCCAGCTATGGGGTAGGCTGAGGTAGGAGAATCGATTGAACCTAGGAGGCGAAGAAGGTTGTGGTGAGCCAAGATTGCACCATTGCACTCCAGCCTGAGCAACAAGAGTGAAACTCCATCTCAAAAAAAAAAAAAAAAGAAAGAAAGAAAGAAAGAAAAAAACCACAGATATAAATTTTAATTTTTAAATTGAAGTTAACATTTTTATTATAACATTTTTACTTTTATTATTTTCTTTATTTTTAATTTTAATCTTTATTATAAAATCATATCAATGATAATAGATTATTTTTCTTAACTACCAAAAACATTTCAGGGGATATATGGAAAAAAAGAAAAAAGAAAAGATAAAAAATATTTAATTTAAAAAAATACCAAAAAACATGAAGAAAAAAACTCACCCATGGATCACCTGAAGTCAGGAGTTTGAGACCAGCCTGGCCAACATGGCAAAACCCCATCTCCACTAAAAATACATAAAAAGGCTGGGCGTGGTGGCAGGTACCTGTAATCCTGGCTACTGGAGAGGCTGAGGCATGAGAATTGCTGGAACCTGGGAGGTGGATGTTGCAGGGAGCTGAGATTGCATCACTGAACTCCAGCCTGGGAAACAACAGAGTGTGATTCCGTCTCAGAAAAACAAGAAAACAAACAAACAAAAACACCCAGGATCTTCCTACCTAGGGGTCATCATGATTAATTTCTGGTTGTAACCTTTTACTGTTTTTCTACAGGACCATGAATGAGGTAATTCTTTAACACTCTTTTGTACCTGGTCATCTTTCCTTGTTAGAAAATACAGATTACATAATCACATTAATGATTTTTGGTATGATTTTATTGTCTCAAAGTTATCAATCCCTGAAATTTAAAAATGTGTATATTTTGGTTTCCACAGCTCTGCAAAGCTGGGATTATTACCAATTCTACTTCATAGAAATATAGATCCTAAGGTTCAGAGAAAGTAAATGACTGCCCAAAATTTACATACCATGGAAGGAACAGGAATGAAGCTTGCCCTATGACTTCTTGACTTCAAATTGGTGCCCTTTCCATAGTATGCCTCCTGTTTCACTAATGAGATAATGCAGATGAAGTGGCTGAGCAAGTGCATATTATTATTATTGCCTCAGGAGCAACTCCTGATTTGATCTGAATCTAGAGCAGCTTCCTGAATTAAATCTGCCCAGAGGCTTCCAGGTTTGCAGACTAAACTTGTCTTTATGCAAAATATCATTATAACACACTAATATCAATCTGCAATTGAATCCTATAATCATAATTAATTCCTGATTAGTAAACATAGCCACACAACATTTAAGAAAACAGATCATTACCGAACAAGGACATTCAAGCCCTTACTAACAAAAGATGGACCCGGGGGCATGTGCGTTGATCTTATTTCATTACCCATGCCATATTTTCTTTGCTGGATGGTGAGTGGAAAGTCCAGTAGGAAAGAATATCTTGCTGCGGCACCAGGGAGTCCATCTTGGGGCCCTGAAAGCAGAGTGTGTTTGAATCAAAACTTCTGAAGAGTTTATGAGGTTCTGTAGTTCTTTTATTGTCTATAGATTATTTTCTACCAATTGCTTTCCAAATCAGTGAATTATGGGTATAAGGTGCTGCAAATATCCTGTTGGACTCTTCTTTTCTGCATTGTGCAAAGGTGGTGTACATTCTTTTATCACAATTTGCTATTGATCTACTTTATCATTTACTTCTTGAGCCTTTTATCATCTTTCACCACTCTCCATTTAAGGACCCCTTTGCCGAGATGTTTGATTTCCCAGGAAACTGTCCTATGCCTACAAAGACTCCGGACCACCCTTCCCTTCAGTGGTCCTGGACGCTTCATCAGGATTGGGACTGAAAAGCCACATGGGTGTAAATTTCCAGGCCCTTATTATAAGATAATTTCAGGGCTGGGTGGGTGGCTCACACCTATAATCCCAGCATTTGGGAGGCCGAGACAAGTGGATCACCTGAGGTTAGGAGTTCAAGATCAGCCTGACCAACCTGGAGAAATCCCATCTCTACTAAAAACACAAAACTAGCTGGGCATAGTGGTGCATGCTTGTAATCAGCTACTCGGGAGGCTGAGGCAGGAGAATCGCTTGAACCTGGGAGGTGGAGGTTGCGGTGAGCCTAGATCATGCCATTGCACTCCAGCCTGGGCAACAAGTGTGAAACTCTGTCTTAAAAATAAAATAAAATAAATAAATAAAAATAAAAAATAAAAGATAATTTCAGAAAAGGGTAAAATCATGACTTTCATACAGATACATGAATGAACATGTTTCAAAATTCATTTTACTCATATGAAACAGGCAAAATGGAATGGAACTGGTTTTTCCACTGGAGGGGTAGGGCAGTCAATTCAGATCACCACCAGACAGGATATAATTTACATATTTACCAATGACCTACAACTAGCTCAGTTGTAACGAATGTACCACACTAATGCAAGACATTAATAAGAGGTAAAGCTACAAGTGGGTTGCATATAGATGATAGATCGATAGATAGATAGTAATTATCTGTACTATCTGCTCAATTTTCTGGAAACATAAACATTTTCTAAAAAGTAAAGTCTATTAATTTAAAATAGTGATATGATACTGCCAAAAATAGGGTCCATATCATAGTGAAGTTGAGAGAACTGATAACAGCAATGGCAAGGTGATTCAAGCTCTCTCTTACACAATTTCTTATTGTTGCTTTTGCTACATGTGAAGTACATATATATTTTTGGGATTTTGTTTTATTTTGTATTTTTAATACATTTTGAGAATAATTTATATACAATAAAGTCCCAAATTAAGTCTACAGTTCAATGCATTTTGATAAATGCATACACCCATATGCTACCATGGTCTGAATGTCTTTCTCCAAAATGAGATCTTAATCCCCAAGGTGATAGTACAAGGAGATGGAGCTTTTCAACAAACCCAGCGCCAGGTCCTCACTAGTCTGCTAGTACCCTGATGTTGGACTCTCCAGCTTTCATGTTTGTGATACATATATTTTTGCTCTTTTTTATTTTTATTTTTTTTTTAAAGACGGGGTTTCACCATGTTGGTCAGGCTGGTCCATTTTTGCTCTTTATAAGTAACCCAGTTTATATTTTGTTATAGCAGCCTGAATAGACTAAGACATGTATAACCATTACCACAATAAAAATATTTTGTTATCTCAAAATGTGACCTCATACCTTTTGTAGTTAATCCTGTCTCCAATCCTTAGCCCTTAGCAACTACTCCCTTATTCTAAATTAGCCACTCTAGATTAAAATTGGCATTGCCAATTCTAGAAAATAGTATCATACAGTATGTATATGTCTGGCTTCTTTTGCTCAGCATGATGTTTTTGAGATTCACTCATGTTGTTGCATTTAGTTGTAATCAGTTCCTTCTTACTGCTGAGTAGTATTCCATTGCATGGGCATACTGTACCACAATTTGCTTCCCATTCATCTGGGAAGGACGTTTTCAGCTTTGGCTCTTGTGAATAACATTTCTATGAATAATCACATACAAGTATTTTTGTGGACATATATTTTCATTTCTCTTGAGTAAATATCTAGGAGTAGATATACATATTGTGATCAATATGAAAATATAAATTGTATTCTAGATACATTTTGTGATCAATATGAAAATAAAAATTGCATTCTACTAATATTCGATATTGATCACATTCCTTAGCTTAGAGCTTGACTTAGTTGATGATTCTAATTTAGAAACATTTTTGTTTCTGAATTTGGTTATTTTTATGAAATTAAACATGTTTGAAAGTTACATTTTATTTGATTTTTAGTAGTATACATATAATTACAGTATATAAAAATTGGAGACTGTGAGCCGGGCATAGTGGCTCATGTCTTTGGGAGGCTGAGGTGGGCAGATCACAAGGCCAGGAGTTCAAGACCAGCCTGGCCAATATGGTGAAACCTTGTCTCTACTAAAAATACAAAAATTAGCTGGGCGTGGTGGTGCTCACTTGTAGTCCCAGCTACTTAGGAGGCTGGCTTCAAAGAATGGCTTGAACCCGGAAGGTGGAGGTTGCAGTGAGCTGAGATCGCACCATTGCACTCTAGCCTGGGCGACAAAGTGAGACTCCATCTCAAAAAAACAAAAAACCAAAAAAAACCTAGAGACTGTGACTGACATTTGGGATTCAAATATTTGTATGGAAACGGCAATAGAGAATTGCCATATTTTAATGACAATCTATAATTATTCAATTATCTGTGCTCCCTTAGAAACATTAAAAAGGCCAGGCATGGTAGCTCATGCCTATAATCCCAGCACTTTGGAAGGCCAAGGTGGGTGGATCACTTGAGGTCAGGAGTTTAGGAGTTTGAGACCAGTCTGTCCAACATGGTAAAGCCCCCTCTCTGCTAAAAAAAAAAAAAAAAAAAAAAAAAAAAATTAGCTAGACATGGTGGTATGCACCTGTAATTCCAGCTACTCTGGAGGCTGAGGTACGAGAATCGCTAGAACCTAGAAGACAGAGGTGACACCAGACGGTGTCACTGCACTCCAGCCTGGGCGACAGAGCAAGACACCATCTCAAAAAAAAAAAAGGAAGGAAAAAAGGAAAAAACGTTAAAAAAAAGTCCCAAGGTTACTGAAAATTATTTGTAAAGGTTTTGATGTTGGCAAAAGATAAGGATAATGCAGAATTGCAGCAGTGATGTGCTATAGCTAAGAATGCATGGCAATGAGGCCGGCACAGTGGCTCACACCTGTAATCCCAGCACTTGAAGGCAGAGGTTTGAGCAATTCTCATGTCTCAGCCTCCAAGTAGCTGGGATTACAGGTGTGCACCCACCCCCCACCCACCCCTGGTAATTTTTGTATTTTTTGTAGAGACGATTTTTCACCATGTTGGCCAGGCTGGTCTCAAGCTCCAGGCCTCAAGTGATCTACCCACCTCAGCCTCCCAAAATACTGGGATTATAGGTGTGAGCCACTGCGCCTGGCCTGCTTTGTCTACATTTTTAACATTCTTGGTTGGACTTTTTAATCTTTCAAGCATTTGAGGATATTTGGGAACTATACATTATATTTTAGTGGAACCCATGTTCTGCAAGAATCATTCTGGCAGTGGTCTGTTATTATCCAGGGTGATTTCTTTCCCCTCACTGGAATTGGTTGAGAGGACCCTATGTTCTTTTACTTTTGGGGATGTAGAAAAGCTGTAAGTTTATAGCATATCCTTCTGGGTTATCAGATTCTAGACTTGTTCCTTGTCTTTGCGATATGCATTCTGACAAATGCGTAATGTCATATATCCACTATTTCAGTATCATATATCATAGTTTCACTGTCCTAAAAAATGCCCTGTTCTCCAAGTATTCATCCCTTCCTCTTTGTCTCCCTTCCCTGCAACTCTTGCCACTACTGATCTTTTACTATCTCTATAGTTTTGCCTACTAGTGTTTTTTTCTCTCACACTTTTAAGTAAGTGCTATGCACACACAGCTTCAAGACAAGTTTCTTATCTCTGCCATCCAATCAGATTACCTCCTCTAATTCTTTTATATAACGTACCTTTTCCTAAGGACCTCCTGGAGGGTAGTGGAAGAGATCTGCCTACTATAAGCTGCAGTAGAGATAGCTTTTGTTCCTTTTCTTTTCTTTCTTTTATTAATAAAACAATCCCACCCTGTCAAGGCTGGATGCTACATTTTCTACCTTCCTTGAATATAGGTGTGACTTATGGGATATGAGTAGAAAGGATGTATGCATGCAAGTAGTAAGAACTGACAAGATTGAGAAAATAAGACATTTACCATGGAACTTTAAATTTGTGTCCCTTTATAGGGCCATACTAATGAAGGGATATTATGAATTAGTATTTTTTTTTATTGTACTTTAGGTTCTGGGGTACATGTGCAGATCATGCAGGACTGTTCCATAGGTAAATACACGACAATGTGGTTTGCTGCCTCCATCCCCCTGTCACCTATATCTGGCATTTCTCCCCATATTATCCCTCCCCAACCTCCCTACCCCTCACTGTCCCTTCCCTAACCCACCCCCAACAGACCCCAGTGTGCGATGCTCCTCTCCCTGTCTCCATGTGTTCTCATTGTTCAACACCCGCCTATGAGTGAGAACATGTGGTGTTTGATTTTCTCTTCATGGTTTCCAGATTCATCCATGTCCCTACAAAGGACACAAACTCATCATTTTTTATGGCTGCATAGTATTCCATGGTGTATATCTGTCACACTTTTCTTGTCCAGTCTATCACTGATGGGCATTTGGGTTGGTTCCAGGTCTTTGCTATTGTAAACAGTGCTGCAGTGAACATACGTGTGCATGTGTCTTTATAATAGAATGATTTATAATCCTTTGGGTATATACCCAGTAATGGGATTGCTGGGTCAAATGGAATTTCTATTTCTAGGTTCTTGAAGAAGCGCCACACTGTCTTCCACCATGGTTGAACTAATTTACACTCCCACCAACAGTGTAAAAGTGTTCCTATTTCTCCACATCCTCTCCAGCATCTGTTGTCTCCAGATTTTTTAATGATCACGATTCTAACTGATGTGAGATGGCATCTTAATGTGGTTTTGATTTGCGTTTCTCTAATGACCAGTGATGATGAGCATTTTTTCACGTTTGTTGGTCTCATATATGCCTTCTTTTGAAAAGTGTCTGTTCATATCCTTTGCCTAGTTTTGAATGGTTTTGTTTGTTTGTTTCTTATAAATCTGTTTTAGTTCTTCATAGATTCTGGATATCAGCCCTTTGTCAGATGGGTAGATTGCAAAAATTTTTTCCTATTCTGTTGGTTGCTGGTTTGCACTAATGATTGTTTCTTTTGCTGTACAGAAGCTCTGGAGTTTAATTAGATCCCATTTGTCTATTTTGGCTTTTGTTGCCAATGCTTTTGGTGTTTTAGTCATGAAATCCTTGCCTATGCCTATGTCCTGAATGGTTTTGCCTAGGTTTTCTTCTAGGGTTTTTATGGTG
>CAUYLG010003898.1:0-14905 GCA_963573385.1 Cacajao melanocephalus
TCACTCCTCAGCAATTACATAGCATTTCACAGGTTTAAATAAAATATTGGTTGGCTGCTTGTTTGTTATTTTCATCCCTTATTCCTTCCTGTCTCCATTGTTAAGCACAATTATTGGCATAAAAGAGGTTTTTAATACCCATTTTTAGACTGCATTCTGGCCTGGGCAATAGAACAAGAATCCCATTCTCTCTCCCTCGTTCTCTTCTTCTTTCTTTCTCTCTTCCATTCTTTTTTTTTCTTTCACTTTCTTTCTTTTCTCTCTTTTTCTTTCTTTAAAATAAATAAATAAATAAATAAATAAAAATCATTTGAACATATATGTAAGGGATTATTTCTGTGCTCTCCATTCTGTACCATTGTTATATGCACTTTTTTTTTTTTGAGACAGTATGTTGCTCTCTCATTCAGGCTGGAGTGCAGTGGTGCAATCTCAGCTCACTGCAACCTCTGCCTTCAGGGTTCAAGCAATTCTTGTACTTCAGCCTCCTGAGTTGCTGGGATTACAGGCATATGCTACCACACCCAGCTAATTTCATATTTTTGATGGAGATGGTATTTCACCATGTTGGACAGGCTGGTCTCGAACTTTCAACCTCAGGTGATCCGCCCTGCTCGGCCTCACAAAGTGCTGGGTATGCATCTGTTCTTATGCCAGAACTATACTGTTTTGATTATGTAGTTTTGTAGGAAGTTTTGAAATCAGGAAGTATGAGTCTTCCAGCTTTGTTCTTCTTTTCAAAGATTGTTTTGGCTGTTTGGGGTCCTTTGATATTCCATATGAATTTTAAGATGGGTTTTTCTGTTTCTGTAAAAAAATGTGATTGGGACTTCAGTAAGGGCCACATTGCATCTGTAGATCACTTTGGGTAGAACTGTCGTCTAAATATTAAGTGTCACAATCCGTGAACATGGATGTGTTTCTACAGGTGGATTATTTTTTAAAAACTACTTATGTGAAAATGATACTTGCATATTAATAAAAAGTTAAATAATATAGTACTATACAAAGGAAGAAAGAACACATTACTCCAGATCTTACTACTCATTGATAACCACTGTTAACTTTCTGGTGAACATCTTTCTGAGCACCTCTCTTAGAATTTTACATATATAGGATCCATTTGTCTCCTATTTAATATGTAATACTTGTTTTTTGATGTCAATGACTAGATTTAAATTATGTTTGTCTCATCATTTACTTAACCAAACTCATCCTGATAGACATTTGTTGTCTGTGTACTGTGAATGATTTTTATTAATATCATAATATTAATGGCCATCCATAGCTGTTGTGGACTAGTTTCTTCTCTGTCCTAGTAGGCCTTTAAAAAGTTCAGAGAAAACTGTATAATTTTGAATGCTTAATGTTTTCGCTTTTGAATAAAGAAAGGTACAAAGTTTTTCATCTAATCAGTTCTGCATATCTGATGTACTGTAATGCATAAGTAATAGATCTTTGGTGTGATAATTTGTGAAGCAATAAAGGGTAGAGAACCAGATACTTGTTCAGAGATTTGTTTATTCTTTAGTTCTTCTATAGCCCAGTGAATAAAAATAATGGTGCATCCAAATGAAATCAAATTTTATAAAACCATAGGAACTTGGTATGCAGTTTATTCTCATTTTCCTACCTTTACAGGAAGAAGCCATGGATTTAATAAATAGAGAAACAATGTATGAATGGTGAGTACTGTACTTTGAATTACTATTCTGATAATTTGTATATTTAATTATATTTTTTCTTTCAGATAGACAAACTACAATTTTGATTTCTTTTGTAGGAAGATACAAACTGAAATGCAGATAAGTCGATCTTGGGAAGAAAGCTTGAAACTGGTATGGTATTATAACTTCAGTTTTGTAGAAAATTTCAAATTTTTATTGACTTGCAGTGTTGGCCTCTCTAGTTTTGTTGTAATTTCTAGAAATCTAAGCTCCAGTTTGAAACAAAAATTGTATCTGCTGCATAAATAATTTTTGATTGCTCTTTTTAATTTTTTTTTTAAGACAGGGTCTCACTATGTTGTCCAGGCTGGTCTTGAACTCCTGAGCTCAAGGGATTCTCCTGCCTCAGTCTTCCAAAATGCTAGGATTACAGGCTTGAGCCATTGCACCTAGCCCTTGATTACTCTTAAGAAATACTTTATGATTTACTCATAAAAATAGCTATCATTATTTGAAAGTGGGGTTCAAAGTAAACAGTTTTGTGACACAAAACCATAGCTGTTGTGGACCAGTTTCTTCTCTGTCCTAGCAGGCCTAAAAGAAGTTCAGTCGCACTAGCTAAAGTGCTTAGATAACAAAACAATAAATGATTTCACTCCCTTCTCCATAATTTATAAACTATATATTACAGTCTTAAACCACAGACAATAGACTTACTAGAAAAATATTCCATTTTTTATGCCTGTGTATTAGTCTGTTCTCAAATTGCTATAAGGAAATACTCAAGACTGGGTAATGTATAAAGGAAAGAGGTTTAATTGACTCACAGTTCTGCATGGCTGGGGAGGCCTCAGGAAACTTACAGTTATGGCAGAAGAAGGCACCTCTTCACAGGGTGGCAGGAGAGAAAATGAGTGCCAGCAGGGGAAATGCCAGATGCTTATAAAGCCATCAGATCTGATGAGAACTCACTCACTATCATGAGAACAGCATAGGGGAATTCGCCCCCATGATTCAATTACCTCCCACTAGGTCCTTCCCACTACACGTGGGGATTATGGGGATTACGATTCAAGATGAGATTTGGGTGGGGACACAGCCAAGCCATATCAGCCTGTAACACATTCTCCCACTAACATTTTAATATAAAACTTTTCATTTAAACATTCTTAGAATTTAGTTTCATCTCTTGTTAATATTTTTAAATGTCTGGGTACACGTTGTGGTTACTGAATGATATTTAGTGTTCTTTTCCATGGAGATCCCAGATAGTGACAGAACAAGAACTGAACTGAAATTTGAATAGAAGAGATTCTGACTAATGTCAATCTTCAGATATGGAAGTTATTCGATACAGAAATGGGTCATCAACAGAAGGAATGGCATCTTATTTTCCTTTGCGCCCTGAGTACCTTACATGAGCAGTTATCCCTGATTTTGGAGTAGGTCTGGGAGAATGAGTTGATAATCTCTGGAGCCTGTCACTTTTCATGTTTTGGTGCTAATACAATTGATCAATACTGCTGGAATCCTTTAACTGGCCCAATTCTAATTACTTTAGGTATTGGCATGGATGAGTAAGATAATCTATGAGTGTGTTAGGAAGAGGAAGGCCACATGTAATACACACTTGTCTTGTTTTGGAAAGAAAAGGGCAGAATTTAAAATCCTGAATTATGAAGTACTGATTTTTGTCTATATAAAATCTAGAGATAGTTTTCATAAATGTAGTTATTCCTG
Organism: Cacajao melanocephalus; assembly: GCA_963573385.1. Lineage (NCBI taxonomy): Eukaryota > Metazoa > Chordata > Mammalia > Primates > Pitheciidae > Cacajao > Cacajao melanocephalus. Next base: position 3,408 of record CAUYLG010003898.1, read on the forward strand.
CTGTCTCATTTGCATCTTAGTTCTAGCCAAAACCTTTTTAGTCCTTTCCTGGACGTATCATTGTAGTTTTAAATAACAAAGCACAGCTCAAAGCCAAAGAGCTTAAATTTAGGATTTGTGTTTATAGTATTGAGTATTCACATTCTAGATCTTTCTGGCATGTGGGGTAGCCCCTCAATCACCAAATAGCTCTCGTCCCCAAAAGGCAAAGGGTATCTTTGCTTATTGAAGTAAATCTTGGGTTCCCTGATTTCTTTAGGATGGTGAGAGCTCTTCACCATGGTGCAGCCAGTAGTAAGGACTCACTTCCCTGTGCAACAGGTATCTCAAGTATTTGATTGGTAAGCAATTGGTGCTACAATTGTACACTGCTTTCTGCTTACAGAGTGACAACAGCTTACAGAAATCATCCTCTCTAAAGTGCATTGATTTAACTCCAGTATCCTCAATGCCTTCTTCCATCAGCAGGACTGGGAAGGTAAGAAAGGAGTACCTAAAAGTCTATGTCCCTTGAAATATTTAGGAAATATTTAGAAACTTTAATCGTCACTCACTCAAATTTTTTGGGGGATATATTTTACCACAGTACATCTGATTCTAACTAACAGTTTTCTTTTTCATTTCTTCAAGTGTTACTTATATATAATAAAATTCACCAACTTTAAAGTATAGGGTTGATTAATATTGGTAATTGTGTACAATTCTGTAACCACAACCATAATCAAGATATCATAAAGTTCTCACACTCAATACAATTTCCTCATGATCTTTTGTACCCTAGTCTCCCTCTCCACCATCCCTGCCCCTCCCTAGGAAACCAATGATTTGCTTTGTGAAAAGAGTGGCAGTTTTAAAACCTCTGTTCCAATTTGATTTTAGCAATGTTTTTCTCCATCGTTACAAACTTCCGTGAATTGCACTTATTCGCCTTCAAGTCCTGTTCCCAGTCCTATGCAACAATACATCATGTAAGTTTATGTTGTATGAAAATACCAAATTGCTTATAAAGTAAGAATTATAGAAACTTGAAAGAAATTATAGCTCCAAGTTTTGTGCCAAAGAGGTGACTTTTTTTTTTTTTTTTTTTTTTTTTCTGAGAAGGAGTCTTGCTCTGTCGCCAGGCTGGAATACAGTGGCTCGATCTCGACTCACTGCAACCTCCGCCTCCCAGGTTCAAGCAGTTCCTCTGCCTCAGCCTCCCAAATAGCTGATACTACAGGCGCGGGCCACCACACCCGGCTAATTTTTTGTATTTTAGTAGAGATGGGGTTTCACCATGTTGGCCAAGATGGTTTCCATCTCATGACCTCGTGATCTGCCCACCTCGGCCTCCCAAAGTGGTGGCATTACAGGTGTGAGCCACCATGCCCAGCCAGAAGTGACTTCTTTTTAGTGACATTAAAATGTCATTGTTTCGGTTTATCATTTTGTGTATCGAAAAAGTCAGGTGACTAAGAACATGTGAATAATTTAATAATTCCTTCACCCTGCTTATACATAATCTTTCTCTGACCAAGTTTGTTAATAAGGGTCAGAGCTATCTCTAGAACTTTAAACAACTTCATCCGTGATTTTCACCTTGATTCAAGGCAAGTCCCAGCCAGGACTGTAGGTTTTTGTAGACTGTAGGATTCAAAATCCTGAATCCTTGTGAATTAGAAAATAGTTTGCTCCTAGGGCATTCCTGTTTTTACTCATATCTAAAGAAAAGCAGTAAAATGATGTAATGCCATGTCCTATAGAGAGTCCTGTTTTTATATATGTCCTTAGATCTGTTGTAATGAAATAGTCATTGCTGATTTTGTTAAAAATATTTCTTATAATGATCATGATGATTTTATTTTAGAAGAAGTCAAAATCCTACCAACATTATTAGATCAAGTATCCTTGGATAATTAAAAAGAAAAGGTACTTTTATCTATGAGCAGAAATAAATATAACTTTATTTATCAAAAATCAACTGTTATACAATAATTTATTTTTAAAGTATTTATTTAAAATATATTTGATAAGTTATTAGAAGCCTTTCATTTTACTCAAGTAGAAATAGGTATAAAGATATTTTGAAAACTCTAAAGTGCTATATAAATGTGAATTGAGAAATTTAATTCCAATTTACTTGGTTATTAAGATTTTCAATATAATTCGCCAAGCTAGCTATCTTCATTACTTTCTAAAACAAGGTAGAGAATAAATGAATGAATGAACAAATAGAGTGAGTCAGTCAAGTATTTGGCTGAATGTCAACCCCTGCCTCACTGCCACATGCTCATTGATAGAATGTGAATAAGTTGACATAAATTAGATCCACTTACAACACTAAAAATATATATGAAGGTGTATGGTCTTTGATTAATTTTTTTTTTTTTTTTTGAGGTGGAGTCTTGCTCTGTCTCCCAGGCTGGAGTGCAGTGGCATGATCTTGGCTCCCTGCAACCTCTGCCTCTCAGATTCAAGTGATTCCCCTGCCTCAGCCTCCAAAGTAGCTGGGATTACAGGTGCCCGCCACTGCACCCAGCTAATTTTTGTATTGTTAGTAGAGATGGGATTTCACCATCTTGGCCAGGCAGGTCTTGAACTCCTGACCTCATGATCCACCCGCCTCAGCCTCCCAAAGTGCTGGAATTACAGGTGTGAGCCACCATGCCCCGGGACTTATTTTTGGTTAAATATATGGAGAGTGACCCACCTACTCAGTAATAAAAGAGAAGTGGAAAGAACAGAAGTGGTTTTTAAAAACTCCTACAATCTGGATCTCACTTCTCAATGGTACCTCACTAAATTATCCTCTTCTGCCTTTCTTTTTCTTTTCTTTTTTTTTTTTTAATTTTTTAATAAAAAGATGGGGTTTCACCATGTTGGCCAGGCTGGTCTTGAACTCCTGACCTCAGGTGATCCACCCACCTCGCCCTCCCAAAGTGTGCTAGGATTACAGGCGTGAGCCACCGTGCCCGGCCTTTTTTTTTTTTTACTTGTTATAGAGTCTTGCTCAGACCCCCAGGTTGGAGTGAAGTGACACGATCTTGGCTCACTGCAACCTCCTTCTCCCGGGTTCAAGCGATTCTCTTGCCTCAGCCTCCTGAGTAGCTGTGGTTACAGGTGCCCGCCACTATGCCTGGCTAATTTTTTTGTATTTTTAGTAGAGACGGGGTTTCACCATGTTGGTTGGGCTGGTCTCGAACTCCTGACCTCTGGTGATCTGCCAACCTCTGTCTCCCAAAGTGCTGGGATTACAGACATGAGCCAGGCCTCACTCTTTTTCCTTTTTAAGTACCACTATTGAATTTGTATATTTAGTACAATGTTTAATTACAATGGGGAGAAGAAATGGGTGAATAGGAAAGGAGATTAAACCTAAAAATGTGTGTTGTGAAAAATGTATTAAGAAAGAGGAGGAAGAAAAATAAGAAAAGAAACTGAAATATGCTTTAATGTTCTTTGTGTATTTTGGATTAATTAATGTCAGTCTTCCTAACAACATACCTAACTCAGCATGTACTTTTTGTATTCTAAGATTAAGGGCTAAATTCTGGAAAACACTCTTTTCCAAAGTAAGCACATTGTTTTATGAAGCTGCTTCAGTTACTAAGCTTAGGGGTCTTTTGCCTGTGCTGTGAAGTTTGGGCTAGTGTTGAAAAAATATTCAAATATTCAAATCAGCAGCTAAAGAGTTGTTAGAAGTTGAGGGTCAATTGAGTATTTAACACAAAGTACACTTAAATTGAATAGAGTTTCACCAAATTAAAACATTTTTCCTTTTGAGACACGTATACATAAAATACGTTATTACATGAAAACTATCTGGAATTTTCTCAGAATTTTTGACATAAAAGATGTAGTTTCTAAACAAATATACAAAAAGAAATACAAAAGATGTAGTTTCTGCCTAGTGTCTTCGGAGATGTGACCTGTCTCACACTTTGCTTTTAGCTGCTCTGAAAGACGACTGCCATATTTCTTTGAGATGTCCCTAAGGGAACTCCAAACTGAATTATGAATATACCATCTACTCCATATTTTAAGTCATAGCCCACCCTCCCAAGCATACGCTATGCAAATGTACTGAAAATTCATTTGGTCATTTTTGGCTAGATACGATAACAGATAAACAGAAATTGAAATTTATTGATATATTTTGGAATATGCATATTCATTTGGGAAACAATAAATTATGTCCTATTCAGACCCCATTAATACAAATGAAATGTGGGAGAAAGATAGCGTAAAAATAAAAGAGAGGTCCTGAGGCAGGGGGCAGGGGAGCTAAAAAGAATGAGGATTCTCTGAAGTGAAGGAGAGTATGAGATCAACATTACAGTCTCCAAAGTCACATTTTATGGTAAGAAGCACCAGTTACTTCCATTAGGAATAAACGAGAGCATGGACCAGGTGCGGTGGCTCACGCCTGTAATCCCAGCACTTTGGGAGGCCAAGGTGGGTGGATCGCTTGAGGTCAGGAGTTCAAGACCCGCCTGGCCAACATGGCAAAACCCTGTCTCTACTAAAAATACAAAAATTAGCCAAGCATGGTGGTATGTGCCTGTAATCCCAGCTACTCAGGAGGCTGAGGCAGGAGAATTGCTTGAACCCAGGAGGTGGAGGTTGCAGTGAGCTGAGATCATACCACTGCACCCCAGCCTGGACAATAGAGTAAGACTCCATCTCAAAAAAAAAAGTAATAAGCAAGAGCAAATAAGCCTTCACATTGGAATACCACAGAAATTGGGCACCTATAAATATCATTTGAGGCCAGGCACGGTAGTTCACGCCTGTAATCCCAGCACTTTGGGAAGCCGAGGTGGGCAGATCACCTGAGGTCAGGAGTTCAAGACCAGCTTGGCCAATGTGGTGAAACCCCGTCTGTACTAAAAATACAAAAAATTAGCTGGGCGTGGTGGTGGGCGCCTGTAATCCCAGCTATTCAGGAGGCTGAGGCAGAGAGAATAGCTTGAACTCAGGAGACGGAGGTTGCAGTGAGCTGAGATTGTGCCATTGCACTCCAGTCTGGGCGACAGAGCAAAACTTCATCTCAAAAAAAAAAAAAAAAAAAAAAAACCCATTTGATAAGTAATGCTGGTTTTAGCAAAGAAAGATCTAATTTTCTTTTATGAGGAATTTGTTTTGATTTGTCATGTTTTCAATTTTATTTTATTTATTTTTATTTTTTATTTTTTCCCAGCCTCCTCTCTCCCCCCATGTTTTCAATTTTAAACCAAAAAAGGAGAACTGAGTAGTTTTTCTATAGTGCCATAGGTGTAATCTGGCAAGACACGGGATGCCAGACTTCATTTGAAGTTTGAGTCATGATTACACTTCTGTGGAAGGTCTATGCAATATCTTAAGGGTGACCTTAGTGTTTTCTCATTCAAATAGAAGTTATGGGTTTGAATGTCAGTATTGCTCAGGTCCAGAAATAATTACCATATGAATGTGAAACATTGTGCAGATTTTAACATTTACTTCAAGGCAAAGATTACAGAAACGCAGTTTTTTGAGATTAAATGTTCCTCCTTAATCTCTAAATATACACTTATTTTGTTCATTGTGTGCTGTAAAAGAACATATCTATTTAGTTCATTGTGTACAGTTAGCAAAATAAAGATAGCAACAACCTAAAGTTTTAAAATAAGGAACGAGATTAAACTTAAACAGCCTTACTACATAGCTATATAAAATCATCCTGCAGGGCCGGGCATGGTGGCTCATGCCTATAATCTCAGGATTTTGGGAGGCCGAGGTGGGTGGATCACCTGAGGTCAAGAGTTTGAGACCAGCCTGGTCAACATGGTGAAACCCCCATCTCTACTAAAAATACAAAAATTAGCTGGGTGTGGTAATGTGCGCCCATAATCCCAGCTACTCAGGAGGCTGAGACAGGAGAATTCCTTGAACTCGGGAGGCGGAGGTTGTGGTGAACTGAGATTGCGTCACTGCACTCCAGCCTGGGAGACAGAGTGACTCCGTCTCAAAATGGTAATAATAATAATAAAACAATAAAATATAATAATCTTGTAGAATTTAGTTAATAATATAAGAAAATTATAACCGGGCCAGGCATGGTGGCTCACGCCTGTAATCCCAGCACTTTGGAGGCTGAGGCGGGCAGATTGCCTGAGGTCAGGAGTTCAAGACCAGTCTGGCCACCATGGTGAAACCCCATCTCTACTAAAAATACAAAATAAATTAGCTGGGCGTGGTGGCAAGTGCCTGTAATCCCAGCTACTCCAGAGGCTGAGGCAGGGAATTGCTTGAACCAGGGAGGTGGAGGTTGCAGTGAGCTGAAGTTGTGCCACTGCACTCCAGCCTGGGTGACAGACCCCATTTCGGAAAAAAAAGAAAAGAAAATTATAATCATTGAAAACACAAAGTAGATTTAAAAACATTATATATGGGACAAACCTAATTTTATTTTTAAAAATTGTGTATACAACATATTAAAAAATTACTGAAGAATGGTTATGCCTGGATAATGGTTACTTAAAATTGTTTACTTTGTGCTTTTCTGTATTTTATAAATTAATTGCAGTGAACAAGCATTACTTTTCCAATTAAAATCATAATATACATGTTAAATAAAACATATCTACCTTGATCTGCTATATTGTCATAGGTGAAATGGCATTTCAATATTAGCCAAAGAAGATTTTCCAAGGCACAACCAACATGCTTTTTTCTGATACTTACCAGCTATCAGAAAATAATGTGTGGTGAGTTAAAACATGAGATTTTAAACATTCATTGACCATTTTTACTTTTTTTTAAAGTCTACTTTGACTATTGTATGTATTCAGAAGTATGGTACATTATTATTATTTTCTTTCTTTTCTTTTTTTTTTTTTGAGACAGAGTCTCACTCTGTTGCCCAGGTTGGAGTGCAGTGGCACGATCTTGGCTCACCACAGCCTCCCAAGTAGCTGGGACTACAGGTGCACGCCCCCAGGCCCGGCTAATTTTTTTGCATTTTTAGTAGAGACAGGGTTTCACTATGTTGGCCAGGCTAGTCTCGAACTCCTGACCTCGTGATCCGCCTGCCTTGGCCTCCCAGAGTGCTGGGATTACAGGCGTGAGCCACCGCACCCAGCCCATTATTAACTATTCTTAGAAGTTTTAAAACTGATATTCCAAATGGATACTATAAACTTGAGTTCTTTTATTTTCTATTTTTGTTTTCTTTTTCTGAGAAAAGGTCTCATTCTGTCACCCAGGCTGGGAGTGCAGTGGCACAATCTTGGATCACTGTAACCTCTGCCTCCCAGGCTCAAGTAGTCCTCCCACCTCCACCCCTGAGTAGCTGGGACCACAGGTGTGCACCACCACACCTGGCTAATTTTTGTATTTTTTTGTAGAAATGGGGTTTTGCCATGTTGCCCAGGCTGTTCTCAAACTTTTGAGCTCAAGCAATCCACCCACCTTGGCCTCCTAAAGTGCTGGGATTACAGGCATGAGTCACGGCACCTGGCAGAGTTTTTTTTCTCATAAGGTGTGTGTGACACTAATATATGGTGGATACATTTTTAGAAGCGAGATTTTGGCATTAGATGAAGAGATATTAAAGAAATACATAGAAATGCATCTTTGGAAAAAGCCATCTTCTGCTCATCTTTTCTTCCTTGGATTTTTGTCTATTTTGTTGCATTGAGAGTCTTATTGAAATGCATGTCTAAGAAAGCATGTTTTAGTGATAAAAATGGGAAATACCGGAATGGATTTCTCTTTTTCTTTTTTTCTCTGTCACCCAGTCTGGAGTGCAGAGGGGAGATCTTGGCTCACTGCAACTTCCACCTCCCGGGTTCAAGCGATTCTCCTGCCTCAGCCTCCCAAGTAGCTCAGACTACAGGCACGAGCCACCACACCTGGCTAATTTTTGTATTTTTAGTAGAGACCAGGTTTCACCATATTGGTCAGGTTGGTCTTGAACTCCTGACCTCATGATCCGCCCGCCTCAGCCTCTCAAAGTGCTGGAATTACATGAGTGAGCCACAGTGCCTGGCCCTGGATTTCTATTTATTGTTACTGGTGGTTTCTTATACGACTCTTAAAAAACTTCACTTATGAGAAGTGCCAGTTCTTGGTCATGTATTTTGCACTCACATGTAGACAAAGCAGAGTACACAGAGAGATCTCTTGAGTTCTGTTATCAATGAGTGACGTTTTCTTCTAGTCTACTTCCAGCTACTTTTGATGGAAACAACAGCAACGCTGCATCCTCTGGTAATTAATCAGCTAAAATTAGCACGGTCACAAACTCTCCTGTGTCACCGTCTGATACTGGTTCTCATTTGTTCTAGAAGGGGAACTTTCAACTAAATGATTCACCCATTCCAAGACCTTCAACCAATGGAGAAACACACATATCAAGCAAACCAAGTCAAAGCAACAAGAATTGTATTGTATAATATTAACTATCTCCTGTTTATCTTTTTCTTCAATTTCTTAAAATTCGATTTATCTACAGAACTTGCATGTATTCAATGTAATAATGTTTTCAAAGATGTTTTCCAAATAAGAATTATGTTAAGATAGAAGCATAAATTGTTAAGCTGCTAATGTCTAGAAATGCTGTACCTTGACTTTTTAAAATAATCTGAAGTATAATCTTAATAAAATATAATTGTTCAATTAACAAAGTAAAATGATTTTTGACAATTATGTACTTAATGGTCCATGCTAGTCTTTAATCCTATTTTCAGTAACTACTAGCTTTCAATTGGTAAAGAAAAGTCACCTATCGAAGGCAATTTTTACAACTAAGTTAGTTATACCATACCCATCCAAGGACTGCTTATTTTGCACATGAACTCTTAGATGTTCAATTTGTTGGGAAGCAGTAGGTAGGAGAAGAGCAAGATGAATTAAAGTTAATTGAATAGAAATAAAATAATATGTAATTGGGACTTCACTCAATTTGTACTCAACCTGATTAACCCCGATTAATTTTGTATTCTAATTAAGTCTTGAAAAATGTTGATATATTGTAGTCTTTTACATTTTTATCAATTACGTTTTATTCATCATCATGACTACTGATTTGATTAAATACAGGCTTAATATGTTAGGGCTTTTCTGCCAAAATCATGTGCTTCCGGTTGTTCCCTAAGGGCTATAAATGTTTGTTTAAATCCTAATTTTCTATTCAAAAGTCTTAAGGGTTTTTTTTAATAGGAAAAATTGTGTGTTAAAAATTTTAAATTTAAAATAAGTGCTTTAAGTAATTGGGGGTAGTATTAGCATTTTGAAAAACAGAAATTTATTCTTATGAAATGAAACTGAGAATGGTTTAAATTGCCTCAGCTAATAAGACAGGAACAGTTACCTAAAATATGTATAAAAGACTTTTTTTTCTTCATTGGAAAGGTTCAGAATGATACAAACCTGATGTGGGTATGCTGCTATATGGGAAAAACACTGTGGCACTAACAATTTTTTGACAGTGACCCTGATGGAACTGATCAGAATTGATATATAAGTGGGAGAAGAGTCTATTCAATTGTGAATAGATGAAACCAAGTATTTATAAAATGACTAGGGTCATGATGGTCTCTTGAAACTGGGACAGGATTCTATAAATTGGCTAAGAACAAGTAAACTATAAATATTGCCATTGTTACTTGCTTCTTTACTTGCCAGACCTTTAGTGGACCAATTGTGAGAGGGGCCCCTTATAGAATGAGGTGTGGTTGTGGTGATGTTTCTTGCTGAAACTGTAGATCACTGACAGGAAAAAGTCCACATGTACTATTGATACCTTAGCCAAAGAGAGTTTTGCAGAATGTTCAAGTTCAAGGACTAAGGATGGAAAAAGTAACTAATGGGTGTTAGATTACTACTCAGTTGTATAAGGAACTTTTATCAGCAAATCTTGGTAATCTTGACTATCTCAATATACTTTTCTCAACTCAGACAATTCCTTTCCTTCTGTTCAGTGTTGTGTTTGTGTTTTTGTTTTTTTGTTTTTTTGTTGACAGAGTCTTGCTCTGTTGCCCAGGCTGGAGTGCAGTGGTGTGATCTCGGCTCACTGCAACCTCTGCCTCCCAGGTTCAAGCAATTATCCTGCCTCAACCTCCCAAGTAGCTGGGATTACAGGTGCATGCTACCATGCCCGGCTAATTTTTGTATTTCTAGTAGAGATGGGGTTTAACCATGTTGCCCAGGCTGGTCTCAAACTCCTGGCCTTAGGTGATCCACCCGCCTCAGCCTCCCAAAGTACTGGAATTACAGGCATGAGCCACCCAACCCAGTTCTATTAAGTTAGTTTTTATTGATCTAGCTGTGCACTAGGATGCCACAACTCACTATAATATGCTCAGACTCAAGGATTCTGTAGTTGGTTCTCCACTCTGTTGCCTTTTGAGTTTGTGTATTGGGAGGATCCACTTCTAAAGTGATTTTCCGTTTATTGTTGATTTTAAGACCAAAATGATTGTAACTTTTACTTGCTATTCTGTGTTTGATTTTTTTCAAATCATGGTAAGGTGGGTGGGCGCAGTGATTCATGTCTGTAATCCCAGCACTTTGGGAGGCCAAGGTGGGCGGATCACCTGAGGTCAGGAGTTTGAGACCAGACTGGCCAACATGGCGAAATCCTGTCTCTTCTAAAAATAAAAGATTTTAGCCAGTCATGGTGGCAGGCACCTGTAATCTCAGTTACTTTGGAAGCTTAGGCAGGAGAATGACTAAAACTTGGGAGGCAGAGGTTGCAGTGAGCTGAGATCACACCACTGCACTCTAGCCTGGGTGACAGCAAGACTCTGTCTCAAAGAAAACAAAAATATGGTAAGGCTATATTTTGTCTTCCTAAACATGCCAAAGAATTACCATATCAGTTTTCTATAGTGAAGGACATGTATTAGTTTTCCAGGACTGCCATAACAAAACTTCACAAACTGGGTGGCTTAAACAATGGAAATGTATTGTTTCACAGTTCTGGAGGCTACCAATCCAAGATCAAGGAGTCAGCTGGGTTGGTTCCCTCAGGAAGCTCTGAGGGACAATCTGTTCCATGCCTCGCTCCTTGCTTTTGGTGGTTGCTGGCAATCCTTCGCTTACAGATACATCACTCTAATCTCTTCCTCTGCCATCACATGGGATTCTCTCTGTGTCCTGTGTCTTCTTATGGCCTTCTTATAAAGATAACCAGTCATTGGATTTAGGGACCACCCTAATCCAATATGAACAAATCTTAATTCGATTATATCTGCAAAGACCCCATTTCCAGATAAGGTCAAATTCACAGGACCTGGGGGTTAGAATTTCAAGATATCTTCTTGAGGACACAATTTAACACATAACAGTGTAATTTTAGAATTTTGATTTTGCTTGTTTTATCTTTCCTAAATTAGTTTTTTAAAATTGTCTATCCTGTAACTCGTCTTTTTTTTTTTTTTTTTTTTTTTTTTTTTTTTTTTTTTTTTTTTTTTTTTTTTTTTTATTTTTTTTGTTTTTAATTGAAGTCTGGGTGTTGTTTTTGTATATTGTTGTAGGAGATAAGATTTGGTTGT
>CAUYLG010003899.1:0-13218 GCA_963573385.1 Cacajao melanocephalus
TCAGGAGGCACAATCCCCAATACAATAAATCCATCCATACCTAGACCCATCAAAACAAAATTGCAGAAAAGACAAAGAAAATGTCCTAAAAGCTGCTGAGGAGGGTGGAAAGAAGGAAGAACATGTTGACAATTGCTTTCCCACCAGCAGCAACAGAAGACAGTGGAGTAAGAGAAAGTAAGCATGAGGTTAGAATTGATACCCAGCTCAACTATTACTTAATGAAGTAACCTCTCAGCAGTGATCTGTCTAGAGATCTCTTTACCACAAACGGACACTTACTCAAGCGATACATCCACATGTTCATTTATGTACTGTCTGTGTCTCCTTTCCTGCTACAGCGGCAGAGTATTTGCAAGGGAGACTGCATTTTTGCTCTCCGAAAGACTCAATTAGGAAGATGGAAAGATAAGCTACAGATTGGGAAAAACATTTACTAACCACCTATCAGATCAGGACTCAACTCCAGAGACTCATCTCTAGAATATATAATGAACTCAAACCTCAAAAGTAGGCCAGATGCAGTGGCTCACACTTGTATTCCTAGCACTTTGGGAGGCTGAGGCAAGATGGCTTGAACCTGGTAAGTCAAGGCTGCAGTGAGCCATGATTACACTCCTGGCTGCATGACAGTGAGACCTTGTCTCAGAAAACAAAACCTCCAAAGTAACAAATGGGAAACAAATGCATGAACAATGTTTGCACTCCCAGCCATAGAGAAACAAGGTAGTGCTACACACCTGAGCTCCAGTGAGTTCCAGCACGGGTTGGTGAGCTCCAGGGACTCTGCAGCATGAAGCATTAGTTGAACATCCAAATGGCCATGTTGTGATTTCAGCATCCACTTATGAGTGCACTATAAAAAACACTGTTCTAGTACCAAAAAGGTGGTGGCTGCTGAGAATAAAGCTAGGCTTAGAGGCAGGAATCAACGTCATGGTCTACCAACCAGATCTCCTTGAGAGAGGAGGTGGTGTGGCTCCACAGGAAGCTTGGAGAATCTGGGAATCAAGCAAAAGCACTTATTGTTCTGACCATGTAAATACAAAACTGTCAGCTACTACAGCCATCAACAGAACATCTGGGAGGACAAGCAACTCAGAAGATTTATAGCCACAGGGTAAAAATAGACTATTGTCTGCAGTTAAGATCTTCTCCCTTCCTCTTAGAGTTTATTTATTTATTTTGAGACAGAGTCTTGCTATGTCACCCAGGTTGGACTGCAGTGGCACAATCTCGGCTCACTGCAACCTCCACCTCCCAGGTTCCATCAGTTCTCCTGCCTCAGCCTCCTGAGTAGCTGGGATTACAGTCACGTGCCACCACGCCCAGCTAATTTTTTTTGTGTGTGTTTTTAGTGGAGACGGGGTTGCACCATGTTGGCCAGGATGGTTTCAAACGTCAGACCTCATTACCCACCTGCCTCAGCCTCCCAAAGTGCTGAGATTACTGTTGTGAGCCACCGTGTCTGGCCAGGTTTATTATTATTATTTTTTAATCAAGGGCTAAATTCTTCCCCTCTCTTGGACACCAGTGAAGTATTTAAGAAAAGCAGTCATCAATTACAGTTAAATTTTGAAGGACAAATTAAAAGGTGGTTATAGGTTATAACATAAAAGCATCTTATGAATGCTCATAAGAAGAGAAAGAAATGAAGATACTTTTTTTGAGACAGGGTCTTGCTCTGTTCTCCAGGCTGGAGTACAGTGATGCAGTCTCCCAAGTATTTGTGATTACAGGAGTCTGCCACCACATTTTTATATTTTTAGTAGAGACGGGGTTTCACCATGTTGGCCAGGCTGGTCTTGAACTCCTGACCTCATGTGATCTGCCCACCTCACACCCGACCAGAGAAATTAAGACATTCTCAGATAAACAAAAGCTGAGAGAGTTCATTACATTGGGACCTACCCTGCAAGAAATGCTAAAGGGAGTCCTTCAAGTCAAAACAGAAGGATGCTAGGTGGACTTTTGAAGCCACATATAAAGACTTGTATTTTATGGGAATTTTGATTCATATCTCTGATTTTAATTATTTTATTTGATTTAAAAGAGATGTGTAACCATAAGTCTATGTTAAATATATAATTTATAAAAAAGATTAGGCATGGTGGCATGCAACTGTAGTCTCAGCTATGGAGGATCGCTTGAGTCCAGGGGCTTGAGGTTACAATGAGTTATGACAGTGCCACTGCATCCCAGCCTGGGTGACAGAGTGAGACCCTCTCTCTAAAATATATAGTTTGTAACATCAACAACAGGATGGGGCAGAGTGGTCAAGGAGTAGAGTATCTGTATATGATTGAACTTACTACTTTAAAATTGATTGCTATAACTTCAGGATGTTTTATGTAATCCTTGTGGTAATTACAAAGAAAATATCTATAGAATGTACACAAAAGGAAATGAGAAGGGATTCTAAGTGTGTCACACAAAAAAATCAATTAAACACAAAGGCAGGCAGAAGGAAGGAAATAGGAGCGAAAACAAACCATAAGCCATGCAGGAAATAATCCACAGAGTGGCACCAGGAGGCCCCGTAAATGGTATGCTGGAGTCCTCCCAGAGGAACTGCTCACTCAGTCCTTGGCTGTAGGCCTCATGGCACAGTCACCCACCAGGGTAGTGAGTTTTGTCCGATGATAGTCTTTAAAAATGCAAATGAATTCTACAATCAAAAGACTGTAAGAGACTTACACATTGGTTGAAACTGAAAGGATGAAAAAAGATATTCCATGCAAATGGTAACCAAAAAAAAAAAAAGGAAGAGCTAGACTAATATCAGACTAAATAGACTTAAGGTCAAAAGCTGTTTTAAGAGATAACAGTCAATTCACCAAAAAGATGTAACAGTTATAAATGTGCCTGCAATGCACCTCAGAGCTCCTAAATATATGAAGCAAACACCGACAGAATGAAAGGAGAAACAGTTAATTCTATGATAACAGAAGGTGACTTCAACATGTCACTTTTTTTTTTGAGACAGAATCTGACTCCGTTGCCCAGGCTGGAGTGCAGTGGCATGAGACAGGTCACCGCAACCTCCTGGATTCAAGTGATTCCTGTGCCTCAGCCTCAGAGTAGCTGGGATTACAGGTGTATGCTACCACGCCTGGCTATTTTTAGTAGAGATAGAGTTTCACCATGTTGGCCAGGCTGGTCTTGAACTCCTGACCTCAAGTGATCCACCTGCCTTGGCCTCCCAAAGTGCTGGGATTACAGGCATGAGCCACTGAGCCTGGCCCAATAACTCACTTTCAATAATGGATAAAACATCCAGACAGAAGATCAAGAAGGAAACAGAGGGCTTGAATGATACTATAGACAAATTGGACCTACCAGACATACACAGTTGAGTTCAACCTGCAGCAGAATACACATTCTTCAAAGTACATGTGAAATGTTCTCTGGGAAAGATCATATATTAGGCCTCAAAGCAAGATTTAATACATTTTAAAGGACTAAAATCATAATTGCAGAAGGAAAACTGGAACATTCACAAATCTATGGGAACTAAACATACTACAAAACTATGGATCAAAGAAAAAATAAGGAAAATTAGTATTTTGAGGCAAAAAGTATCAAATCTTATGGGATGCAGCAAAAGCAGAGCTATCAGGGAAATTTGTAGCTGTACATGTTTACATTAAAGAAAGCTGGCCGGGGCAGTGGCTCACACCTGTAATCTCAGCACTATGGAAGGTTGAGGCAGGCAGATAACCTCCTGTCAGGAGTAAAAGACCAGCCCGGCTAATATGGCAAAACCCTGTCTCTACTAAAAACATAAAAATTAGCCAGGCATGGTGGCAAGCACCTGCAATCCCAGCTACTTGGGAGGCTGAGGCAGCAGAATCACTCGAACCTATGAGAAGGTTGCAGTGAGCCAAGATTGCACCACTGCACTCCAGCCTAGGTGACACAGCTAGACTCCATTTCCCCAAAACTCCCCTCCCCCCTACACACACAAAGCAGTAGTAGCGAGGCATAGTGACACTGTTCTATAATCCCAGCTACTTGGAAGGCTGAAGCCAGGAGATTGCTTGAGCCCAGGAGTTTGAGACTAACTCAGCAAGTGGCAAGACCCTCTGTCCAATAAAAGAAAAAGGAAAAGCTCTCAAAGCAAATTCCTAAATTTGTACCTTAAATTATTAGCAAAAGAAGAACAGCCTAAACCCAGAGCTAGGAGAAGAAGGGAATAACAAATGTTCGAACAGAAATAAATGAAATAGAAGATGGAAAAACTAACCTATAACTACCAAGGAGACTGAATCAGTGACCAAAAACTTGACAAGAAAAAAAAGCACAAGAACAGATGGCTTCATGGGTGACTTGTACCAAACATTAACAGAACCAATACCAATCCTGTTCATCTTCTAAAATACTGAGGAAAGAATACCTCCAAACTGATTCTGTGAGGCCAGTATTACTGATACCAAAGGCAGACAAAGCAGCAGAAGAAAACACACCATTATCCCTGATCAATACAGATGCAAGAAAATACTAATAAGGAGAATTCAACAGCATCATAGATGAATTATACAACATGATCAAGTGAGAATTATTCTTGGAATGCAAAGCTTGTTACCATATAAACATCAGTGTAAGATATCACATTAACAGAATGAAGGAAAGAAAACACATGACAATTTGTTTCGATTAGTACAGAAAAAGCATTCAATGAAGTTTAATATCCTTTCATGATTAAAAACATACTAGAAATCGAAACAACCTCAATGTAATAAAGGTCATATTAACAACCTCCAGTTAATGTCATTCTCAATTTGATGAGACAAAGTTTTCCAAGATGAGGAATAAAACAATGATACCTGCTTTCATAATACTAGAAATCCTAGCCAGAGCTATTAAAAAAGAAAGGAAAAAGAAAGGCACCCAAATTGGAAAGGAAGAAGTAAAATTTTCTCTGTTAACAAATGACATGATATTCTTTGTAGAAAATCCTGAAGACTGCACAAAATAAACTGTTAGAACTAATAATTTGTACAAGTTTCAGGATTCCAAAATCAACATACAAAAGTCAGTTGCATTTCTGCACACTAACAGTCAACAATCCAAGAAGGAAATTAAGAAAACAGTTCCTGCTGGGCTTGGTTATGGATGCCTATAGTATCAACTACTTGGGAGGCTGAGACATGACAATTGCTTGAGCCTGGGAGGTCAATGCTGTCAGTTTTTATAACAATTATGCCTGTGAATAGCCATTGTAGTCCAGCCTGGGCAACATAGTGAGACACCATCTTAAAAAATAAAAGTCAGTTTACAATAGCATCAAAAAGAACAAAATAGGAAATAACCAGGAGGCAAAGACTTTGGCAGGATTTAAAGTTCCAGAGACTGGTTGTGTAACAAATGTAAAGTCATCTCATATTTAGAGATTATAAGGCTTAGTTTCATTAAGATGTCAATATGACTCAAAGTGATCTACAGGTTTAGTGTAAGTGCTCTCAAAATCTCAGTGACATTTTTTCTTCAATTATAGAAAAATCCATCCTTATAAGTTGTGTAAAGTTTATATGTAATTTCAAGGGATCCCAAATGGCCAAAGCAATCTTGAAAAAGAATAACAAAGTTGGAAGTCTTTTACTCCTGAATTTCAAAATGTATTATTAGAAGCTACAGTGGTCAAAAGTGTGGTATGGCTATAAAGACATACAGAGAGATCAGTGGAATGGAATACAGAGTGCAGAAGGAAACTCTTACACATAGGGTCAAATGAGTTCAATAAGGATGCCAAGACTATTCAATCAGGGAAGGGACAGTCTTTCAACAAATGGTGTGGGAAAATAGATATCCACAGGCAAAAGAATGAAGTTAAACCCTTACTTTATATCATGTTAAAAAAAATAAGAAAACCTCAATAATGAATCAAAGACCCAAGTGTAAGATCTAAAACTATACAACTCTTGTTTTTTTGAGATGGAGTCTCACTCTGTTGCCCAGGCTGGAGTGCAGCGGCCTCACACCAGATGAATTAGTTCTTTGAACACAGGATGTGTGACCCTTTCCTTTGTTCCCTCGTAAAGAGCACTTTCTAGTTTGTCTTTAACCTGTAGTAAACATACACTAGCTGTCTGGTTAGTTTACCTTTAACCAATGAAAGGATACAGAGCATTGCTTGTAAAATTTGTCACTTGAAAGTCAAGAATAAATACATAGGTCAGAGCCTGCTCTGGACTCTCAGCTGGAGATGCTGTGAGACCTCTGGTGCTCCACTCTGAACCCACTTTTGCTCTCTCTGTGTCTGTTTCTTAATTCCTTCAGTGCCACCTGGATTGAGGTCTCCATGGCTGAGCTGTTCTCGACAAACCTTTATTCATAGCAGCCAAAAGATAGCAGCAATGCAAGTGCCCACAGAAAGATAAGCAAATGTGGTTTCTCCATACAGTCAAACATTATCCAGCCATAAAAAGGAAGGAAATTCTGACACATGCTGGCACATGGATGAACCTTGATGACATTATGCAAAGTGAAATACGCCAGTCACAAAAAGAGAAATACTGCATAATTCCACTTATGTGAAGGACCTAGAGTAATCAGATTCACAGAGACAGAAAGTAGAGTAGTGGCAGCCAGGAGCTGGGAGAGAGCAGTAATGGCTTATTTAATGGGGATAGTTTCAGTTTGGCAGAATTTAGTGAGTTCCAGAGTTTGGCTGCACAAAAATATGAATGTACTTACATCGAAGTGTGTATTTTAAAATGGTTACAGTAAATTATTTGTTTTGTACCACATTTAAATTTTTTTTACATTGGAAATGTATATTTATTGAGCACCTCTGCACTGGGCATGATGATACGATTATGAACACCGTAGTTAGAATTTCACCTCCCTAAGAGTGCTTTTTATAAGTGTAAAAACTAGCATAGACAGACAATAATAGACACAGACCCACAGGACTCAGATAGTAGGCTTATTAGATGGATTATAGATTTCAGCAGGGAACTAGAAAGTATTAAAATTACTAATCACTAAATTTGTAGTTTAGTAATTAATTTAGCCAATCAGCTAATTTACTAATGACTGAAAATGACATCCAGACAAAGAACCAGAATGTGGTAGAAAGAGAGGGCAGAAAAGGCCACCTAAAGCCCATCTTTTAGACAGTTCTCTTAGCAGATGAGGGATAGAAGGGCGCTTCCTGGCCAGGTGTGGTGGCTCATGCCTGTAGTCCCACCTACTCAGGAGGCTGAGGCAAGGGAATCACTTGAACCCAGCAGGCAGAGGTTTCAATGAGCCGATATTGTGCCACTACACTTGAGCCTGGGCAACAGAGTGCGATTCCATCTCAAAAAAATAAATAGCAGAGTGTGGTGACTCATGCCTGTAATCTCAGCACTTTGGGAGGCTGAGGTGGGTGGATCACTTGAGGTCAAGAGTTGGAGACCGGCCTGGCCATACCCCATCTCTATTAAAAGTACAAAAATTAGCTGGGTGTGGTGGCAGGCATCTGTAAACTCAGCTGCTCAGGAGCCTGAGGCAGAATTGCTTGATCCTGGAAGGCAGAGGTTGCAGTGAGCCACTGCACTCCAGCCTGGGTAACAGTGAGACTCCATCTCAAAGAAATTAAATAAAGCCCATCTTTTAAACAGTTCTAGCAGTTGAGGGATAGAAGAGCACTTCCTTACCCTGGTAGCTCTGACTGTCCATTCTGTGCCCTTGACCACCACACTTGATGGGCAAACAGAGCAGCCTCCACTGCAAGCTGTACTGAGGATCTCACCCACACAGTGAGGGTTCCCTTTGGCCTGCACTTTGGGTTGGATACATCCTAAGCTTTCAATGCATCATGTGCTAAGGTTCCACCCTCCCCTTGGCTGGGAAGTATGTCTTGGTCTTCTGTCTCCAGGGTGCTGGTGGCAGAGCCTGACATGGAGTGAGCACTCCATAGATACTTGTTCAGTTTCCTAGGAACTCAGTAGGGACTCACTGACCCATGCCTGCTGCTCTTACAGAAAAAAGAGAGGGAAATGGGTGGGAGTGGATGGAGAGTTGTCCTTTTAATAAGGAGTGCCAAGGGCTGTAATAGGGGCCCCAACATACTTTATCTCAGGAAACAGCAGGGGCCCCTCTCCTCTGGGGCCCATAGCCTGGCCTTCTCTTCTCTCTTCTTTACAGTTTGAGATTTCAACTAAGCCAGCACTAGGCTGCCAAAGACTTCAAACTCCTTCACATTCTACTCTAATTCCAGCTACTTGACAAAGGCAAGATTCTTGGCTGGGACAAAATAACCAGCATGGAATGCCAGGAAACTCAGAACCACAGGAGATTCAAATGCAGGAAAGAAGAGCTGTTTGCCATTGCACTCAAAATACTTCTGAGGACATGAAACTCTCCCACTGGTCTGGGTAATTCTCAACCTTCCTCCACACTTCCACTGTAAACCAAGAGATGGACAGCGCTGCCAGCAAGTCCCAGCCCTGCAGAGTGCTCTACCGAGCTCCTGTTCATGCCCACAGGATTTATTAACTTATTCAACAGCCATGTGGGAAGCCACCACTTCAGAAGGCTGACTGTGCAGAGGGGGACATGAAGCCAGGTTCTCAGCTGCCTGGTCCTGGCTTTCCCTGCCTGATCCAGGGGTCTCCTGAGGCAGGAGGTTCTTTGAGGGGAACTGATAGCTCTTCAGAAGCCCAGGTAGAGAGCTGCTGTCTTTAGACACACTAGGACTGAATGCTTTGGAGGACCTCTGTTTTGGTAGAGGCACCTGTGAACTCGGGCCCCCAGGCTACAGTATTCAAAGTATTTTCTTTCTTTTGGAACATAACCTTTTCTTTTGAGTTTTCAACTGAAAAATAATAAAGCTAGCAGAATCCAAGAATGTGTCTCTAGATTGCTGGGGCTGATCATCCACTCAGGAGATGGGGAGACGTGGGCAACTACAGAATCTTCTCACTGATTGATAGAGGGTGCCCTCGAGCCATCTCTGGGCTGAGCCTTTGGTAGGAGATTATAGGGTCCAGATTCCAGAGCAAAGGGCCAGGTGTCAGCCACGGGGACTGAGGCAAGCTGAAGGCCAGGTGCCAGACTTGGCTGTCCCTGGCCTCCCTACCCATGAATCCCTGGTGCACAGCAGGTGGTAGATGAAGTTCAGAAGAAAGAACTCCAGGGTAAATGGGAATGAGAAAGTTGGTCCTCCATATTCCCATGCTGGAGGGAAGAGAAAGGAGGGTGGCTCAGATCTGAGTGTTTGCTATGGTTACAGCCTTAAGACCTTGGAGCCCAGGCACTGTTCTAAGTACTTTGAAAGATGTTTGATCTTAAACCTTACAATAGTCCAATGAAGAATGAATGATCTCCTCAGTGAGGGAAGAAACAAAGGCTCAGAGAGTTGATGGGATTCCCTCAAGGTCATATAACCTACAAATGCCCAGGATGATACTGATGCAGGCCTGTCTGCCTCCCTTTGCTGCCCAAGCTCAGTCACCCCCTAGTACTTCTGCTTTTGCAATAATAACCTTATGCCACATATTCTACCAGTTACTTTATGAAATAAAGTCAAGTAAACTTTAGCCATATCTCAAGCCATAATAGGTAGCTCCTGTTCAAAATACCCTGTAAATCAGGTCATGCAAGATCAGAAATGCACCCACAACTATTACAGGTGCTGTGCTAGGCATTGTTTTGGGGAACTCAGCCTAGGAATATGAGTGAAGAGACAACTCACAAAAAAAAGCAAATCACTGGCACGCAGGGAGCCCTGAGCAATTCAGAGTCGGATGCAACTAGAGCGTGCAGCCATCTGACCTGCTGGTTTCCCAATATGCTTAATGGATCCATGATGTTGAGTCCACAAAGGAAATGCAGAAGCCTTCCCTTCCTGCCTTCCACACACTGTGGATCAAGTATGTACCAAAAACACAGCACTGGACTGGACATCAGCAGAGATACACAGAGGGAAAAACAGTTCTCCATTCTCAAGGCAGGTTGGACATCAATATTTTGCTGTTAGGGGGTGCAGGTGGAGTGTGTGTGCATGCCGAGAATTTAAAGCAAAACAGATGGGAGAGGGAATTATTCCAGCAGAAAGACCAATAAATATTCACATTGACAATGTACACAGAACTGCAGCCTAGACAACATAGCAAGGCTGTCTCTACAAAAAATTTAACTAGCAGGGCATGGTGGCACGTGCCTGTAGTGTTAGCTACCCAGGAGGCTGAGACAGGAGGATCACTTGAGCCCAGGAGTTTAAAATTACAATAAACTGTGATCACATCACTGCATTCCAGCCTGGGCATCAGAGCAAGGCCCTATCTCTAAAACAAAACAAGATATTTACATAAAAATCAATGTATGATGAGGATGGATCCAAAATTGCAGCTCAAGATTGCAGCTGCCAGCAAAAGCGCAGAGGGTGAGTGGACATTGCATTTCCAGATGGATTTTTATTGCCCACAGATCAGGAAATTCCCAGGTGGAGGAGCCCCATGGGTCATCAGCATGGTTGTTTTGGCTGGCACGGCTGTTTTGTCCTGCGTGGCAGGTCTCCGCAAAAATACACAGGTCCAGGCACCATTTTAGCTGGTGATTGGAGCTCCTGGGAGACAGAGAAGCTCATTCAACTGATAAAAAATGCGACTGAAACAGGGAGGCAGGCCAGGAGATTCCCAGGCAAAAAAGCACCACAAATCTCAGCACAGCTGTTTCAGCTGATGCAGTGGGTCACTGCACAGGAAATCACACAGACCCCAGTGCCTTTTCAACAGGCGACTGGAAGACCTGGAAGACAGCTGCCTGTTCAACTGAAAAAAAAAAAAAAAAAAAGGAGGGGGGTCTGAGGCAGAGAGCCTGGTGATCAGGCTCTGCTGTTTCCATCCCCACAAAAAAACAGTAATCTGAAATGCTCTGGATTGAGAGTTTCACAGCAGGCACAGCTGAACGTGGGACAGTCCAGCTCTGTAGGGGAGGGGTGTCCGCCATTACCGAGGCAGTCCACAACTACAGAGGTAGTCCACCATTGCCGAGGCAGGCCGCCATTGCTGAGGCAGTTCTAACTATACCTGTATAAACAGGACTGCAGTGACGTTCACACTGCAGCTGGGCGGAGCCCACAGCAGCTCAGCAAAGCCTCTGCAGGCAGTGACTAGGCTGCCCCCTCACTGGGCAGGGCAGCCCTGAAAAAAGGCAGCAGCATGACAGAAACTTATAAATAAAGTGCTAACTCCCCGGGACAGAGCACCTGGGGTAAAAAAAGGTGTTTATGAATTCTCTGCAGGAGACTTAAATGTACATGCCCAGCAGCTCTGAATGAACAACAGAGCTCACAGCTCAGCACTTGAGCTCCTATAAAGGACAGACTGTCTCCTCAAGCAGCTCCCTGACTGCCATATATCCGGAGTCACCTCATAAAGGAGAGATCAGACTGACATCTGGCAGGTATCCTTCTGGAACAAAGATAGCAGAAGAAGAAACTGGCAGCAACCTTTACTGTTCTGCAGCCACTGCAGGTGATCACCAGGCAAGCAGGGCCTGGAGTGGACCTCAGCAGTCCTACAGCAGAGGGGCCTGACTCTTAGAAGGAAAATTAAGAAACAAAGAAATAACTTCATTATCAACAAACTGGATGTCCACTCAGACACTCAATCTGAGTCAACAACTACAAAGATGACAAGTGGATAAATCCACAAAAATGGGAAGAAACCAGTGCAAAAAGAAAGAAAACACCCAAAACCAGAACATCTCTCCTCCTACAAGGGATCACGACTCCTCACCAGCAAGGAAGCAAGGCTGGATGGAGAATTAATGTGATCAATTGACAGAAACATGCTTCAGAGAGTGGGCAATAAGAAACTTCTCTGAGCTAAAGAACATGTTCTAACCCAATGCAAAGAAACTAAGAACCTTGAAAAAAGACTTGATGAAATGCTAACAAGAATAAACAACTTAGAGGGGAATATAAATGAATTGATGGAGCTGAAAAACACGAGAACTTTGTGAAGCATACACAAGTTTCAACAGCCGAATTGAACAAGCAGAAGAAAGGATATCAGAGGTCAAATATCAACTCAATGAAATAAAATGAGAAGGCAAGATTAGAGAAAAAAGGGTAAAAAGGAATGAACAAAGTCTACAGGAAATATGGGACTATGTGAAAAGATCTAATCTACGTTTGATACGTGTACCGAATGTGACCGAGAGAATGAATCCAAGCTGGAAAACACTCTTCAGGATATTATCCAGGAAAACTTCCCCAACCTAGCAATGCAGGCCAATATTCAAGTCCAGGAAATAGAGAGAACATCACAAAGATATTCTTCCTGAAGAGCAACCCCAAGGCACATAATTGTCAGATTCACTAGGGTTGAAATGAAGGAGAAAATGCTAAGGGCAGCCAGAGAGAAAGGTCGGGTTACCCACAAAGGGAAGCCCATCAGACTCACGGCAGAACTCTCAGCAGAAACCCTACAAGCCAGAAGAGAGTGGGGGCTGATATTCAACATCCTTAAGGAAAAGAACTTTCAACCCAGAATTTCATATCTAGCCAAACTAAGCTTCATAAGTGAAGGAGAAATAAAATCCTTTACAAACAAGCAAGAACTCAGAGATTTCATCACCACCAGGCCTGCTTTACAAGAGCTCCTGAAAGAAAAGCACTAAACATAGAAAGGAACAACCAGTACCAGCCACTCCAAAAATATACCAAATGGTAAAGAGCATCAACACAATGAAGAAACTGCATAAACTAATGGGCAAAACACCCAGCTAGCATCAAAATGGCAGGATCAAATTCACACATAACAATATTAACCCTAAATGTAAATGGGCAAAATGCCCCAATCAAAAGACACAGACTGGCAAATTGGATAAAAAGCCAAAACTTATTGGTGTGCTCTATCCAGGAAACCCATCTGACATGCAAGGATACACAAAGGCTCAAAATAAAGGGATGGAGAAAGATTTACCAAGCAAATGGAGAGCAAAAAAAAGCAGGAGTTGCAATTCTTGTCTCTGATAAAATAGACTTTAAACCAACAAAGATCAAAAGAGGCAAAGAAGGACATTACATAATGGTAAAAGCATCAATGCAACAAGAAGAGCTGATGATCTTAAATATATACTCACCCAATACAGGAGCACCCAGATACATAAAGCAAGTTCTTAATGATCTACAAAGAGACTTAGGCTCCCGCACAATAATAATGGGAGATTTTTACACCCCATTGTCAATATTAGACAGATCAATGAGACAGAAAATTAACA
>CAUYLG010003900.1:0-34008 GCA_963573385.1 Cacajao melanocephalus
ACCCTTAGGGCTCCTCTGCCTGGGAATCTCCTAGTCTGTGGGCAATAAAAATCCGTCTGGAAATGCGGCGTCCACTCACCCTCTGCGCTTTCACTGGGAGCTGCAATCCTGAGCTGTTCCTAATCGGCCATCTTGGATCGAGTCCTCAGGTTTTTTTAAAAATCTCTTCATGGCTCAGTCTTTGTAGGTTATATATATATCAGAAAAGTCATCTACTTCTGTTTTTTCAATTTGTTGACATACAGTTATTCTAATGATTCTTTATATTTTTGTGTGGTATCACTTGTTATGTCTCATTTTTACTTTCTGATTAAAATTACTTGATTGTTCTTTCCCTTTTTTCAGGTAGTCTAGCTGAAGTTGATCTTCTTTTTATTTTATTTATTTATTTATTTATTTTGAGATGGACTTTTGCTCTTGTTGCCCAGGCTGGAGTGCAATGGCGCAATCATGGCTCATTAAAACCTCCGCCTCCCAGGTTTAAGTAATTCTCCTGCCTCAAACTCCCAAGTAGCTTGGATTACAGGCATGCACCACCATGCCTGGCTAATTTTGTATTTTTAGTAGAAATGGGGTTTCACCATGTTTGTAAGCCTGGTCTCAAAGTCCTGACCTCAGGTGATCCACCTGTCTCACCCTCCCAAAGTCCTGAGATTACAGGCATGAGCCACCAAGCCCAGCCTGAAGTTGATTTTCTTATTTACTTTTAGTTCCTTTGGCCTTTTATATTTTTTTGTCCTAATTTTATTTATTTCTGCTTTGATCTTTAATACTTCCTTTATTCTGCTAAATTTTGAGTTGGTTTGTTCTTGCTTTTTTAGGCCCTTGAGTTACATCACTGAGTTTTTATTTGAAATACTTCTACTTTTTTGATGTAGGCATTTGTTGTTATAAACTTTTATTGCTACTTTTGATGTATTCCATGAATTATGCTATGTTATGTTTTCATTTTGATTTATTTTTAAGATATTATTACATTTTCTTCTGAACTTCCTCATTGACTTTTTAATTGCTCAGGAGGATGTTAATTAATTTCCATGTGTTTTTCTGTTTCCAAAGCTCCTCTTGTTCTTGATTTTTAATTTAAGTCTATTATGGTTAGAAAAGACTATTGATGATTTCAAGATTTTTTTTTTAATTTGGTAACACCTGTTTTGTGATCTGACATACAGTCTATCTTGGAGAATGTTTCATGTGGTAATGAGAATGATATTTATTATGAAGCAGTTGGATAAAATGTTCCATAACTCTCAGTTAGGACTATTTGGTCTAGAGTGCAGTTTAACTTCACTTTTTGTTGTTGATCTGCATGACCTCTCCATTACTAAAAGTACAGTGTTGAAATTTCTTACAATTATTGGATTACAATCTATCTCTCCTTTTTAATGAATTAAAGTTTGCTTTATATATCTGAGTGCACTGGTTTAGGTGCATATGTATTTACATTTTTTATATACCTTTGCTGAATTGAGCCATTTATCATTACATAGAGACTATTTTTTCTCACTTTTACAGTGACTTGAAGTCTATTTCATCTGATATAGCTATAATGACTAATACTTAATTTTGATTTTCATTTGCATGGAATCTTTTTTCAATCCCTTCATATTTATTCTATATGTGTACTTTTGAATGAAGTCGGTTTTTGTAGGCAGCATGTAATTGAGATTTTTCTATTCAATTATCTACTCTATGTTTTTTCATTAAATAATTTCATTTATTTACATTCAATGTTATTATTGATAGGTAAGAACTTATTACTGCCATTTTGTTAATTGTTTTCTGGTTGTATTTTAACTTCTCTTTTCCTTTACTTCTGTCTTCCTTTATGATTAAGTGATTTTTATCTGGTATTACGTGTATTTTTTACTTTTTTATTTTTGTGGGTACATAGTTGGTGTTTATATTTATAAGGTACATGAGACATTTTGATACAGCCATGGTATGTGAAATAAGCACATCATGAAGAACGAGATATCCATTCTCTCAAGCACTTACCCTTTGAGTTGCAAATAATCCAATTACACTCTTTAAGTTGTTTAACAATTTACAATTAAGTTATTATTGATTATAGTACCCTTGTGCTATCAGATAGTAGGTCTTATTTATTATTTCTGAACTACTTCTTCTAACCAACCCCTACTACTTCTAACCAACCCCATCTACCCACCACCCATTATCCCACTACCCTTTGCAGCCACTGGTAACCATCTTTCTACTTTCTATGCCCATGAATTTATTTGTTTTGATGTTTAGATCCTACAAATAAGTGAGACCATATGATGTTTGTCTTTCTGTGTCTGACTTATTTCACTTAATATAATGAACTCTGGTTCCATCCATGTTGTATATGACAAGATCTCATTCATTTTTTATGACTGAATAGTATACCATTGGGCATATATACCACATTTTCTTTATCCATTTACCAGTTGATGGAAATAAGGTTGCTTTTAAATCTTAGCTATTGTAAACTCTGCTGCAATAAACATAGGAGTGAAGATATCTGATACACTCATTTCTTTTCTTTTGGGTAAACACCCAGCATTAAGATTCCTGAATTATATGATATATCAATTTTTCAAATTATTTTTGCAAAAACCAAACTGTTCCCAATAGTAGTTGTACTTTACCACCAACAAAGACATTTTATTATAACTTGAGTTTTATTATAACTTGAGTTACTTATTATCGGTCTGTTTATGTTTAAAATTTCCTCTTCATTCGATCTTGGTAGGTTTTATGTTCCCTTCTCTTTACATCCTTGCTAACATTTGTTATTGCCTGTCTTTTGGATGAAAAAAGCTGTTGTAACTAGGGTGAGACAATACCTCATTTTAGTTTTGATTTTTATTTATCTGAAGATCAGTGATGTTGGACACCTTTTCATATGCCTGTTTGCCGTTTGTGTATCTTCTTTGAGAAATAGTTATTCAAATATTTTGCCCGTTTTTAAATCAGATTATTAAATTTTTTCCTATAAAGTTGTTTGAGCACCTTATGTATTCTTGTTGTTAATCCCTTGTCAGATGGGTAGTTTGCCAATATTTTCTCTTATTCTATGGGTTGTCGCTTTAATTTGTTGATTGTATTCTTTCCTGTGCAGAAGATTTATAACTTGATGTAATCCCGTTTGTCTATTTTTCTTTTATTGCCTTTGCTTGTAAGATATTGCTCAAGAAAATGCCCAGACTAATGTCCTAGAGAACTTACCTAAGCTTTCTTGTACTAGTTTCAAAGTTTTGGACCTTACATTTAGCTGTTTATTTTCATTATATAAATAGTGAGAGACAGGGGTCTGCCTTCATTCTTCTGAATATGAATATCCAGTTTTTCCAGTACTATTTATTAAAGAGACTGTCTTTTCCACAGTATATGTTCTTGGCATCTTTGTTGAAAATGAGTTTGCTGTGTGTGGATTAGTTTCTGGGTTCCTGATTCTGTTCTTTTAGTTTATATATCTGTTTTTCGGCCAATATTATGCTCTTTGGGTTACTATAGCTCTGTAGTATAATTTGAAGTCAAGTAGTATGATTCTTCCAGTTTAATTCTTTTATCTTAGAATAGCTTTGGATATTTTGTGTCTTTTTTGGTTATATGCCAATTTTACGATTGTTTTTTCTATTTCTGTGAAGAATGTCATTGCTATTTGGATAGGAATTGTGTTGAATATGTAGATTGCTTTGGATAGTATGAACACTTTAACAATACAGATCCTTTTAATCAATGAATATGGAATATTTTTTCATTTTTTTGGTGTCCTCTTCAATTTCTTTCATAAGTGTTTTATAGTTTTTATAATAGAAATCTTTTACTTCTTTGCTTAATTCTTAGAAATTTAATTTTATGTGTGGCTTTTATAAATAGGCTTATTTTATATTTCTTTTTCAGATTGTCACTATTGGTATATTGAAATGTTGCTGATATTTGAATGTTAATTTTTGTATACTGCAACTTTATTGAATTTGTTAATCAGTTCTAATAGTTTTCTTATGAAGTCTTTAGGTTTTTTCAAATATGAATAATATCAACTTCAAACAAGGACAATTTAATTTTTAGCTATACCAATCAGAGAAAAGAAAGACATAAATGGCATCCAAATTGAAAGGAAAGAACTTCCACAATGACAGTGAATAACAGTGTTTAAGGTGCCCATCCTTATTGTATTCCAGACTTCAGAGAAAAGGTTTCCAATTTTTCCCATTCAGTAAAATCCTAACTGAGGTATGAAATATGTGGCTTTCATTATGTTGAAGTATACTCAGTAGCTTTCTATACCAAATTTTTTTGAGAATTTTTATCATGAAGATATATTAAACTTTATTAAATGCTTTTCAGTGTCAATTGAAATCATCATATGGAGTTTCTTCTCCATTCTGTTGATATTTTATATTACGTTGATTGATTTGCTTAAGTTGAACAATCCGTACATTCCAGGAACAAATCTCTCTTGGTCATAATAAATGATGTTTTTAGGATTTTGTGTTCTATTTGCTAATATTTTGTTAGGATTTTTGCATCAATATTCATCAGAGATATTGGCCTATAATTTTCTTTGTGTGTCTTTGTCTGGTTTTGCTCAGGATAATACACACATTGTAAAATAAGTTTGGGAGTTTTTCCTTCTCTTCTATTTTTCAGAATAGTTTGAGTAGAATTTGTATTAGTTATTCTTTAAACGTCTGGTAGAATTTAGCAGTAAAGCTATTAGGTCCTTGGCTTTTTGTTGCTTGGAGACTTTTTATTACAGCTTGAGTCATATTACTTGTTATTGGTGCATTAATGTTTAGGATTTCTTATTGGATCAACCTTGGTAGGCTTTAAGTTTCTAGGAATTTGGCCATTTTTTTTTTTTAGATTTTCCAATTTATTGACTTATACTTGCTTATAATAGCCACTCATGATTCTTTGAATTTCTACATTAAGAGTTGTAATGTCTGGTTTTTTACCTCTAATTTTATTTACTTGACTATCACTTTCTTTTCTTAATCTTGTTAAAGGCTGGCATATTTAGTTTAAATTTTCAAAAATCCAACTGTTTTGTTGGTATTTTTCCTTGTTTTTTCATTCAAATTTTATTTATTTCTACTCTGATAATTGCTATTTCTTTTCTTCTATTTATTTGGATTTTGTTTTTCTCTTGCTTTCCTAGTTCTTTAAGATACATTGTTAGATTGTTTATTTGAAATCACTTTTATTTTGATATAGGCACTTGTAGCTATAAACTCCATTCTTAGTACTGTTTTTACTATATCTCATAGGTTTTGCTTGTTTTTGAGACAGAGTCCTACTCTTTCACCCAGGCTGGAATGCAGTGGCATTATCTTGGCTCACTGCAACTTCCGCCTCTCAGGTTCAAGAGATTTTCCCACCTTAACCTCCTGAGTATCTAGAATTACAAGTGTGCACCACCACACCAAGGTATTATTATTATTATTATTATTTTGCTTTTTAACTTTTTGCTGTTTCTATTTATATCTTATTGTACTATATTTTAAACAGATTTTGTAGCTATTATTTTTATTGGTGTATCATTTAATCTTTCTGTTAGGATAACAGTAGTTTACATACCACATTTATACTGTTGTAATATGCTGTAATTTTCTGTTTACTTATTGTTAGCAGTGAATTTTATTTATTCAAGTGATTACTTATTGTTCATCAATATTCTTTTTTGATTCAAGTAGTCTTATTAATGTTTCTTTACAATACAATTGGTGTTGATAAAATAGCTCAGCTTTTGTTTGTCTGGGAAAGTATTTCTTCTTCATGTTTGAAGGATGCTTTTGCCAGATATACTGTTTTAGGATAAAAGTTTTTATTTTTCCTTCAGCACTTTATATATTTTATGCCACTCTCTTTTGTCCTGTAAGATTTCTTAAGAAAAGTCTACTGCCAGGTGTATTGGATGTCCATTGTATGTTATTTATTGTTTTTCTCTTGCTGCTTTTAGAATCTTTTCTTTATTTTTGACCCATGGGAATTTGATTATTAAATTCCTTGAGGTAGGCTTCTTTGGGTTAAATTGGCTTGGGGTCCTATAACCCTTTTATACTTGGATATTGATATCTTTACGTAGATTTAGGAAGTTTTCTGTTAATGTCTCTTTGAATAAACTTTCTACCTCTATCTCTTTTTCTACCTCCTCTTTAAGGCCAGTAACTCAGGTTTGCCCTTTTGAGGCTATTTTATAGATTTTGTATATGTGTCTCATTGTTTTTTAATTTCTTTTTCTTCTGTTTCTCTGAGTATGTATTTTCAAATTGCCTATCTTCAAGCTAACTAATTCTTTTTGTTTCTGCCTGATGGATTCTGTTATTGAAATACTCTATTGTATTCTTCCATATGCCTCCTGTATTTTGCACCTCCAGAAATTCTGCTTGATTTTTTTAAATTTTTCGAATCTCCTTGTTAAATTTATCTGACATAATTCAGAATTCCTTCTCTGTTTTATCTTGAATTTCTTTGATTTTTCTCAAGACAGCTTTTTGAATTGTCTCTGTGAAAGGTCACATATCTCTGTTTCTCTAGAATTGGTCCCTGCTGGTTTATTTAGCTCATTTGATGAGGTCATGTTTTTCTGGATTGTCTTGAAACTTGTAGATGTTTATCTATGTCTGGGCATTGAAGAATTAGGTATTTATTGTAGTCTTCACAGTATTGTCTTTTTTTAAACCTGTCATTCTTGGGAAGGCTTTTCAGATATTTGAAAGGACTTTATGTTGTGATCTAAGCTGTGTCTGCCTAGGTGAGACCACAAGCTCAGTTCATGGATTACCAATCAGAGACTCTTTTTCTCTTTCCTTATTTCCTTCCAAACAGACAGTCTCTCTCTGCTCTGAGCCAACCTGATCTGTGAGTGGAGTGATACAAATGCCCATGTGGCCACCATCCTTAAGATTGTGCTGGGTCTGACCTAAAGCCAGAACAACAGTGGGACTCACACAAGGCCTGCTTTAACTGCTCCCAGGCTACTGTCTTTGTTCACTCAGGGCCCTGGGGCACTACAATCAACAGGTGGTAAAGGCAGCAAGGCCTATAATCTTGCCTTCAAGGTGGCAAGTTCACCTAGGGCCCAGGCAGGTCCAGAGTTGACATCCAGGAGGCAGGGATTAGGGTAAAGAACCCTAGAAGTCTTACCGGTGTTCTGTTGTATTGCAACTGAGCTGTTACTCAAACCACATGGTGCAGTTCTTCTCACTCTTAACTTCTCTTTTTTTTTCCAAAGGCAGAGGAGCCCCACTCCATGGCCACTATAACAACAGGCCTATGGGGAGTACTCTCAGACTACTGCTAATGTTCTCTTAAGGCACAAGAGCCCTCCAGTCAGTTTGTGGTGAATCTTGCCTGTCCTGGGACTCACCCTTCAGAAGAGTGGCTCTTTTCTGTCCCAGGGCCAGGCCAGAAATTTTGTCCAAGAGCCACATCCTTGAATTGGGAATCTTAAAAGCCCACTTGGTGATCTAAACTTATATTGTCAAGCTGGTACCTAAGGTGCAAGAGAAAGTACCCTTTGCTATTTTCTTCACTTTTCTCAGGCAGAAGGAATCTCACCCATAGGCACCGCAGCTGAGAATGTGCTGAGTCTCCCTGGAGGTCAGCATGTCTCAGATTTTTACCTAAGGCCCTCAATGTAGTACTTAAGTATTGCTGCCGGTTTTTCAGGGCCCAAGGGCTCCTTAGTTAGCAGTTGCTGTAGGCTGCATGACTGAGTTCGTCCCTACAAGGCAGCAGGTTCAAGGTGTGTCTAGAAATGTTCAGGAGCTAGGGCCTAGAACAGTAGAACAGGGTCCCTACAACTTTAGTGCCCTACCCTGCTGTGGCTGGGCTGATATCCAAAATGCAAAACAGACTTCCCCTCACGCTTCTTTCTCCTTTTCTCAAGTAGAACAAAGAGGTCTCTATTGGAGCTGTCAGCTGGGGTTATAGGAGTGGTGATGCCAGCACTCCCTTAGCCTCCCCAGCTGGTATCTCAGTAGGTCATGTGCCCCCCAGTTCACTGTTTCTGGGCCCAGTTCAACCCTAGGACTTCCCTAAGTGTTGCAGGCCTTGTGGCCTAGACCACCTTTCAAGTTTATTTGTGACCCCAGTGTAGCCTGCAGTAGTGTGCCTTGCAGGAATTCAAGTTCCAATCACTAGGGTCAGTATTTCCTCTCTGGCTAGGACTGGTTTAAATGTGCCCTCTGTGAGTGTTAGCTGAGTTTGGTTTGGTTTTGCTTTCTGCTATAACAAGGGCAGCACTCAGTTCAATGCCTCATAATTTCTGGCTTTTTCTCTCCCCAGGGAACAGAAACACTCTGCACCATGTAGCTGCTGCCAGGGTGTACTGAAGGGGTGGCATCAACAGTTCAAGACTGTTTTCCCTGGCTCTTCAGTGCTTCTTTCAGCAACATAAAGTTAAAATCAGATACTGTGAGTGCTCACCAGATTTTTGGTTCTTAATGAGATGTTTTTCTGTTTTTTATTTTATTTTATTTTATTTGCATGTAGATAGTTGTTAAATTTGTGTCCTTACAAGGGGGATGATTGATGAAACCTTTTATTCTGTCATCCGGTTCCACCCCTCATTTTACATTACCTATCTATTAACAGAAGGCTGTGGTTTATTGTTTTTGATAGACTTATCTTTTAGTCATCATACTTGAGACATCAATGGATTGCACACTACAATTACTATATTATAGAATTTTACATTTGTTTGTGTACTTGTTTTACCAGTGACTTTTATATACTCAAATGTTTTCTTACTGCAGATTAGTTTACTTTTCTTTTATTTCAATGAATTTATTGCTTGTGTGTGTGTTTACAATATCTTCATACCTTCATTTTCTTTTTTTTATTTTACTTTAAGTTCTCGGGTACATGTGCCAATCTTGCAGGATTGTTACATAGGTATACACATGCCATAATGGTTTGCTGCCTCCATCCCCCTGTTACCTACATTAGATATTTCTCCTAATGTCATTCCTCCCCAAAGTCCCACACCCTGTTATCTGGCCCCTAGCCCTCCACCCCCAACAGACCCCAGTGTGTGATGCTCCCCTCTCTCTGTCCATGTGTTCCCATTTTTCAACACCCACTTATGAGTGAGAACATGTAGTGTTTAGTGTTTGTTTGTCTGTTCTTGTGTCAGTTTGCTGGGAATGATGGTTTGCAGATTCATTCATGTCCCTGCATTTTTTATGGTTACATAGTATTCCATGGTGTATATGTGCCACATTTTCTTTACCCAGTCTATCATTATGGGCATTTAGGTTGATTCCAAGTCTTTGTTATTGTAAACGGTGCCGCAATGAACATATGTGTGCATGTGTCTTTATAATACAATGATTTATAATCCTTTGGATATATACCTAGTAATGCGATTGCTGGGTCAAATGGTATTTCTAATCTAGATCCTTGTGGAATTCGTCACACTGTCTTCCACAATGGTTGAACTGATTTAAACTGCCACGAACCGTGTTAAAAGGTTCCTATTTCTCCACATCCTCTCCAGCCTCTGTAGTCTCCAGATTTTTTAATGATCGCCATTCTAACTAGTGTGAGATGGTATCTCAATGTGGTTTTGATTTGCATTTCTCTAATGACCAGTGATAACGAGCTTTTTTTTATATATGTTTGTTGGCCACATAAATGTCTTCTTTTGAAAGACATCTGTTCATATCTTTTGCCCACTTTTTGATGGGGTTGTTTTTCTCTTGTATATTTGTTTTACTTCTCTGTATATTCTTGATACTAGCCCTTTGTCAGATGGGTAGCTTGCAAAAATGTTTTCCCATTCTATTGCTTGCTGGTTCACTCTAATGATTGTTTTGCTGTGCAGAAACTCTGAAATTTAATTAGATCCCATTTATCTGTTTTGGCTTTTGTTGCCATTGCTTTTGGTGTTTTAATCATGAAGTCCTTGCCTATGCCTATGTCCTGAATGTTATTGCCTAGGTTTTCTTCTAGGGATTTTATGGTGTTAGGTCTTATGTTAAAATCTTTAATCTATTTGGAGTTAATTTTTGTATAAGGTGTAAGGAAGGGGTCGAGTTTCAGCTTTCTGCACATGGCCAGCCAGTTTTCCCAACACCATTTATTAAACAGGGAATTCTTTCCCTATTGCTTGTTTTTGTCAGGTTTGTAAAAGATCAGATGTGTGGCCTTGCCTCTGAGGCCTCCATCCTGTTCCATTGGTCTATATCTCTGTTTTGATACCAGTACCATGCTGCTTTGATTACTGTAGCCTTGGAGAATAGTTTGAAGTCAGGTAGCATGATGCCTCCAGCTTTGTTCTTTTTGCTTAGGATTGTCTTGGGTATGCAGGCTCTTTTTTGATTCCATTTCAATTTTAAGGTGTTTTTTTCCAGTTCTGTGAAGAAGGTCAATGGTAGCTTGATAGGGATAAAACTGGATCTATAAATTACTTTGGGAAGTATGGTCATTTTCATGGTATTGGTTCTTCCTATCCGTGAGCATGAAATGTTTTTCCATCTGTTTGTGTCCTCTCTTATTTCCTTTAGCAGTGGTTTATAGTTCTCCTTGAAGAGGTCCTTTATGTCCTTTTTAGTTGTATTCCTAGGCATTTTATTTTCTTTGTAGCAATTGTGAATGGGAGTTTGCACATGATTTAGCTCTCTGTTTATCTATTATTGGTGTATAGGAATGCTTGTGATTTTTGCACATTGATTTTGTATACTGACACTTTGCTGAAGTTGCTTATCATCTTAAGGAAATTTTGGGCTGAGGCAATGGAGTCTTCTAAATACACAATCATGTCATCTGCAAATAGAGACAATTTGACTTCCACTTGAGGAGGCAGTCTGTCCCTTATCAGAGCTCAAGTGCTGTGCTGGGAGCTCCGTTGCTCCCTTCAGAGCTGCTGGGCAAGGATGTTTAAGTCTGCTGCAGCAGAACTGACAACCACCCCTTTTCCAAGGCACTCTGTCCTGGGAATGTGGGGCTTTATTTACAAGTCCCTGACATGCTGCTGCCTTTTTTCAGAGATGGCCTGCCCAGCAAGAAGGGAGTCTATTCAGTCTACCTGCAGAGGTGTTGCTGAGCTGCTGAGGGCTCCACCCAGCTACTGTGTAGACTTCCTTGTGATTTTCTTTACAAAGGTAAGGTTAGAACTGCCTTGGTAATGGCAGACTGCCTCCATAATGGTGGACTGCCTTGGTAATGGCAGATGCCCTTTCCTCCACTGAGCTTGACTGTTTCAGGCTGAACTTAAACTGCTGTGCTGGCTGCCAAACTCTCAAACTAGTGGGTTTCAGTTTGCTGTTCTTTGTGGTGGAAGGGACCCCCTGAGCCAGATCACTTGGCTCCCTGTCTTCAGCCCCATTTTTTTCAGGCAAATGGGTGGCTTTGTCTTGCAGGCATTCTAGGCATCAGTTAAAACGGCCACCCAGATTTGTTCTGGAAACCCACGGCACTTGTCGGCCTGGTGAGAATCTCCTGGTCTGTGGGCTCTAAAGACTGTGGGAGAAGAGCAGTATCTGAACCGGAGTGCTAGAGTGGCCAAAAAAGTCCCTGATGGCCCTTGTTGAGTAGGAGAAGGTATCCTTCAGCCAATTGCATTTCCTGGATGAGGCAACACCCCACCCTGTCTCGGTTTGCCCTCCTTGGGCTACACCCACTGTCCAATCAGTCCCATTGAGATGAATCTGGTACCTCAGTTGGAAGTGCAGAGATGAATCATCTTCTGCATTGCTCTCGCTGAGAAATGTGCTCTGGAGCTGTTGCTATTTGGCCATCTTGATGGAAGTCCAGAATTTATTTTTAACACGTCTTGTAAGACAGGTATAGTGGTGATGAATTCCCTCAGTTTTTCTTTGTCTGGGAAAGACTCTATATTACCTTCATGTTTGAAGAATAGTTTTGATGGTTACAATATTACTGATGGGCAGAGTACTTTTTCTTTAGCACTTTGGACATGCCATCGTACTCCCTCCTGGTCTGTATAGTTTTCATTGAGAAATCTGTTGCCAGATGAATCTACATTTCTTTATATGTTAGTTTCTTCTTTTATCTTGCTACTTTTAGAATCCTCTATTTGTTCTTGAGCTTTACAGTTTTAATAATTACATGCTGTGGGGTAATCTTACTTGATTTGAATCTTTTTTAGTCTCTGCCTTCCTCTACCTAGATATTTATATTATACTTTAGGTTCAGAAAGTGTTCTGTTATTATTTCTTCAAATGAACTCTATGCCTCTTGGTGTTTCTTGATTTCTTGAATACCCATTGTCCTTCAATGTGCTCTTTTGAGGTTATTCTATCTTGTGGATATTTTTCATTTATATTTATTATTTTTTCTTTTTCTTCTCTGACATGATTGTGTATTTAGAAGACTCCATTGCCTCAGCCCAAAATCTCCTT
This sequence comes from Cacajao melanocephalus, assembly GCA_963573385.1. Classification (NCBI taxonomy): domain Eukaryota; kingdom Metazoa; phylum Chordata; class Mammalia; order Primates; family Pitheciidae; genus Cacajao; species Cacajao melanocephalus. The sequence continues at coordinate 12,363 of CAUYLG010003900.1, forward strand.
AAGATGATAAGCAACTTCAGCAAAGTGTCAGTATACAAAATCAATGTGCATTTTTTATATCCTGTCTTGATGCTCACCAATTCTTCTGCTTGATTCATAATGCTATTGAGAACCTCTTTCTATTTAGCAAATGTATTTCTTAGTTTCAAGATTTCTGTTTGATGTTTTAAATATTTCAATCTCTTTGTTAAATTTCTCTGATAGATTTCTAAATTGCTTTTCTGTGTTATCTTTGAGTTGCTGAGTTTCTTTAAAACTACTCTTTTGAATTCATTATGTGAGAATGCACACCTTTCTATTCTATCTTGTTATGGTCAGTCACTCACATTTTCTTTTGTCTTTTCAAAGAGGATATAATTTACTGTTTGCTGTAGTGTGTGTGTGTGTGTGTGTGTGTGTGTGTGTGTATGTACTTTAATGGATTTACAATAAAGTATTAGTTACTTATTCCAGTCTTCACTGTCTGACTTGTTTCAGTCTGTCTCGGGTATGTTTGCTTAGAAGTTCTCTACAGCTGTTTGTGAATCCTCTAAATCCTAAATTGCTATTTTCTTTTTAGCACTAGATGACACCTTAAGCCCAGGTGCCTCTTGGAAGTTTTGCTTACTTCCTTTTCCAGATGGGTTAGTTCCAAAAGGGATACTTCAGCTGCTTTGGAAGACTGGCTAAGAATTCATACCTAGAAGATCTATGGAGTGTATTTTCTACAGCATGATGTTGGTAAACAGGCACTCTGATTTGTCATCTTATTTGGCTGAAAGAAAGAGAAGAGTTTTGCAAGGTGGTGTTTTTATTTCCCCTTCCCCTCTTTGTCTCTAGATGCCCTCAGGGTTTTTCTTCTAATGGGCACTAAAAATTCCTCCTATTGGTTGAAGCAGAGATGTTCTCCTGCAGGTAACCCAGGATGGTGAAGAAGCCAGAAACCCTCTGCCTTAATCTCATTCTTTAAAATGTAGAATCCATGAGTGTGAAAGGAATTTTCTATGCATGATGTCTAGCAAGTTGGGGAAGCAGCATCAAAGACAGAGAAATTTGTTTATCTTACAATTTGCTTGGTGTTTTTAATTTTTCTGTGGCCCCAGAGATCATCTCAGCCCCATATTTGAGTTCTGGGATTTCACTGATATATTATCTTGGCACTGTATTTACTTTTCATTTTCTATGGAAGGGAATGAAGCTAGATTGCCTCTACTCCACCATTCTGATGACATCACATCCTTTTTCTTCATTCTTAACATTCATAGTTTTTCTATCAGAACTTTCATTGTGTTTGAAAAACTTTAACAATTTTCAGAGCAAATCAATGAAATTTTTCTCACCTGGTAATGTCTGTTTCTTAAAGTTAATTTTTCCAGCCTGTATTACCTCAGAGAAAAATTTGTTGTCATTTCAACCTTTATTTTTGTAGGCAATGTATTATTTCTTTCTAGATCCTTTCAAGATTCATTTTAAGCCTTTCATTTTCAGAAGGTCTATTGTGATCTGTCTGTGTGTGCATTTCTTTGCATTTATTCTGTTTAGGGAAAACTTATTTTTTTAATCTATAGCTTTATGTCTTACACAAAATGTGAAAAACTTTTATTTATAACTACTTAAAAATAGTATTTCTTTCTTAGAAGTTATAGATAGATAGATATCCTAACTTGGACACTGAAGAAACTTATAGGACAGAAATAAATAGATAGATATATCATCTATATCTATATTTATGTCTATTTATTTTTTCAGATATAGCTATAGAAAGCTGATATGCATGCACACATGCACATACACACACATGCAAATGCACACACACACACACATATATGCACAGAGAGAGTAAATTTAATGTAATGTTATTGAAGTCTCTGGCCAGTGTTTTTATTTCTTCACAATTTGATATTTTTGCACTGTTTTCTTATGTGCTCTGCAGAGATTTTAGCCATAATTAGAAGAGGAATAGTATGGAGTGAGTTTATTTCATCTTATCTGAAATTGGAAGTATGCAGAAGAGTCTTATATGTAGGCCTGTCTGTTGTAACTTCAATGGAGAAAATTGAGGATGCTGGCTGCCAATTTCTAACAATATTATATTTTACCTTGTACCTGAAATTCTCTCACATCCTTAATTTATTTCATCAGTAGATGTGTTTTGAGTACCTAATGCTCTACAGAAACTTTTCCAATTCTCTTGATGCAAATATGATCAAGGAAAACACAGGCTCTGCCTGAAAGTGTAATACCTAGTGAGTGATATATTCAATAAGGAAAACACAAGGTCCTATAGTGGCACAGAGTAGTGTCTACCTCAGACATAAAGAGAAGTCAGGGAAGGCATTACAAAGAATAATTTTAAGTTAGAAACTGAGGAAAAGTCAGTTAATCAAATAAAAAATGAGGAAAAAGCATCCCCAAAACAGATATTTGTGCAATATCACAGATATATCAGAATGCATCATACCTTATAGAAATGCAAGTACTTCAGCATGATGGGAGCACAGAATGGTGGTGAGGAGTAGAGTTGTATAAATGATGTTAGATTGAGAGGCAGAACTTAAATAAACTATAGTAAGAAGTTTGTTTTAATGATACAGAAGAATCCTTAATTGAATTAAATAGTGAAGTGGCTTGACAGATTTGGCAATTAGAAATCTATCTTTTAATTAAAAACATTGATTATAATGGGCATAATTGAAAATAGAAGCAATCAGTAAAGGCTGAAAATCATAAGAAATAAAGGGATAATGGTTCTTTAAATCAGAATAGAGATGACCCAGAGAAGTTACTAAATTTTAAAAATTTAAGAAGATAAAAATCAGACCTCACACCTCTTGGTGATTATGTGTGAAGGTATTAGTAGGTAAATACGTTAAAGGTATTATTTACATTGTGTCAATGGATATATGAAAGTGTGATCAAATAATATCATTCAAACTCAGATACTTTTAAGACCGAGAGGGTGTGACATTATTAATTACTCTGGAATAACTGATATAAACTGAGACCACCAGGAAAATCAGGATTTAGGGTCCCTCTAGTATATGGCAATTCTACTAAGAAAGGGACATGCTCTTTTGGATAAATTTTATGTTTTGTTTAAAATTATAAGGTCTTAAATGCCTATGGGATACACAAGTAATTAAATAGCTATATTTACTGGTACATATATATGTATGCATACATGTATGTATGCATGCATGAGTGTATGTGTGTGTGTAATGAGAGCTCAGGAGGTAGCTATAGACTGGAACTATGGATATTGGAATTATAATCTTACATATAGTAATTGAAGATGTAAAAGTAGAAGAGATAGCCTAGAGAAAGTAGTTATAGTGAAACAAAAAGAAGGCTTAGGATACAATTTGGGGAATGCTGCCATTTGTGGAATCAACGAAGAAAATCCAAAATAAAATAACGAGCAGTCAGAAAAGGAAGAAAAAGAGAAAACTACGGAATCACAAAAGCCAAGGAGAGAAAGTATTTCAAGAATTAGTGAATGGTTAACATAATCAAATATATTAGTCCCTTATCACACTGTTATAAAGAGTTATCTAAGAATGAGTAATTTATAATGCAAAAAGGCTTAATTGACTTACAGTTAGTCAGGTTTGGGAGGCCTCAGGAAACTTAAAATCATGTTAGAAAGTAAAGGGGAACCAAGACATGTCTTACATGGTGGCAGGAAGTGGGTGGTGCCACTCTTTTAAAACCATCATATCTTGTGAGAACTCATTCACTTTCATGAGATCAGCAAGCAGAAAGCCACCCCCATGATCCAATTTTCTCCCACCAGGTCCCTGTCATATCATTTCTCCTCCCTTGGTCCCTCCAAAACTTCATGACTTCCTCACATTTCAAAACAAAATCATGTCTTTCCAATAGTGACCCAAAGTCTTAACTGATTCTAGCATTAACCCAAAATTCCAAGTACAAAGTCTCATCTGAGACTAGGGAAGTCCCTTCCACCCATGAGCCTATAAAATCGAAAGCAAATTAGTTATTTCCCAGATACAATGGCGGTACAGGCATTGGATAAATGATCCCATTCGAAATGGAAGAAATTGGCCAAAACAAATGGACTACAAACCTCATGCAAGTGCAAAACCCAACAGGACATTCACTAAATCTTGAAGTTCCAAAATAATCTTATTGAACTCCATGTCTCACATCCAGGCCATGGCGATCCAAGAGGTAGGCTTGCAAGGCCCTGGGCAGCTCTGCCCCTGTGGATCTGCAGGTTACAGCCCTTTTGGCTGCTTCATAAGCTGACATGGAGTATCTGTGGGTTTTCCAGGAACAAAGTTTGAGCTGTCAGTGGATCTACCATTCTGAGTCTGGGGGACAGTGGCCCTCTTCTCACAGATTCACTAGGCAGTACCACAGTAAGGACTCCCACCCCATGTTTTCCCTCTGAAGTGGCCTAGTAAAGGCTGTCCATGAGCACTCCACCCTAGCAGCAGACTTTAGCCTGAATATCCAGGCATTTCTGTACATTCTCTAGAATCTAGGTGGAGGCTCCCAAGTCTCAACTCTTGCCTTCTGTGCATCTGCAGGCCCAAAACCATGTGGAAACCACCAAGGCTTGGGCTTGCACCCTCTGAAACAATAGCCCAAGCTGTGACTTGTCCCATTTTAGTCATCACTGGAGCTGGAGTGGCTGGGACACAGCACACCATGTCCCAAAGCTTCACAGAGCAGCAGGGCTGTGGGCTCGGCCAATGGACGTATTTTTTCCTTCTAGCCCTCTGGGCCTAGGATAGGAGGGGCTTCCAAAAGATCTCTGAAATGCCCTGGAAACATTTTCCCCATTGACTGGCTATTAAAATTTGGCTTCTTTTTAACTTATGCAAATTTCTGCAACTGGCTTGAATTTCTCCCCAGAAAATGAGTTTTTATTTTCTACCACATAGTCAGGCTACAAATTTTTCAAGCAGTTATGTTCTGCTCCCCTTTTAAACATACATTTTAATATCAGATTAATATGATTTGGCTATGTCCACACCCAAATCTCATCTTGAATTCTAACTCCCACAATTCCTATGTGTCATGGGAGCAACCTAGTGGAAGGTAATTGAATCATGGGGTTGTGTCTTTCCTGTGCTGTTCTTGAGGTAGTGAATGGGTCTTATGACATCTGATTGTTTGAAAAATGGGAGTTTCTCTGGGAAAGCTCTCTGTTTTCCTGCCACCTTCCGTGTAAGATGTGACTTGCTCCTCCTTGCCTTTTGCCATGATTGTGAATCCTCCCCAGCCATATGGAACTGTAAGTCATTAAACTATTTCTTTTGCAAATTGCCTAGTCTCGGGTATGTCTTTATCAGCACTGTAAAAATGGACTAATACAGTAAGTTGGTACCAGGAGTGGGGTTTTGCTGAAAAGATACCCCAAAATGTAGAAGCAACTTTGGAAATGGGTAACAGGTAGAAGTTGAAACAGTCTGGAGGACTCAGAAAAAGAAAAGAAATGGTGGAAAAGTTTGGAATTTCCTAGAGACTTGTTGAATAGATTTGAAAAAATGCTGATAGTGATATGACAATAGGGCCCAGGCTGAGGTGGTCTCAGATAGAGATGAGGAACTTGTTGGAAACTGAAGTAAAGGTGACTCTTGCTATGTTTTAGCAAACAGACTGGTGACATTTTGCCTCTACCCTAGAGATTTGTGGAACTTTGGACTTGAAAGAGATGATTTAGGGCATCTGGCAAAAGAAATTTCCAAGGAGCAAAGCACTCAAGATGTGACTTGGACGCTGCTAAAAGCTTTCAGTTTTGAAAGGGAAATGGAGCATAAAAGTTAGAAAATTTGCAGCCTGATAATGCCATAAAAAAGAAAATCCAATTTTTTGATGAAAAATTTAAGCTAATGAGGAGCTAAATGTTTTTCCTCAAAGCAATGGTGAAAATGTCTCCATTGCATGTTAGAGGTCTTCATGGTAGCCCCTCCCATTACAGGCTTGGAGACCTAGGGGGTAAAAGTGGTTTTGTGGGCTGAACCCAGTGTCCTTACACTGTGAGTAGCCTAGGGACTTGGTGCCCTGCATCCCAGCTGCTCTAGCCATGGCTGAAAGAGGCCAATGCAGAGCTCAGGCCTTGGCTTCACAGGGTACCAGCCCCAAGCTTTGGCAGCTTCCACATGGTGTTGAGCCTTTGAGTGCCCAGAAGTCAAGAATTGAGATTTAGGAACCTCCATCTAGGTTTCAGAAGATGTATGGAAGTGCCTGGATGTCCAGAAAGAAGTTTGCTGTAGGGGTGGGGTCCTCATGGAAAACCTCTGCAAGGACAGTGCAGAAGAAGATGTGGAATGAGAGCCCCCACACAGAGTCCCTACTGGGTCAGCACTTATTGAAGCTGTGAGAAGAGGGCCACCATCCTCCAGAATGATAGATCCACTGAAATAATTAAAATATTTGAATCTAAATAGAATTAAATATTTAATAATGTGATACAGTGGAAAGAATACAATAAAGAGAGATTCATAACACCTAGATTCTGGACTTGGGTTTATCTGAATGTTCTGTATTTGGTCAGGGCTCTTCATTTTCTGGGCTTCAGATTACTCACTTTTAGCACATAAGTGATAAACTAGATAATCTCTGAATTCTCATTTAGAGATGATTTTCTGACTGCTGAGTTTACCTAAAGAAATGTTAAACAAAATGTAGCAAAAAAAAAAAAACCCAAAACCTTAATAACAAAAAACTTCATGATAGAGCCATATTGTTAAATAAATACACAAATATTGTACAGCCCTTGCATCTCCCAGGATTAACAATTATTTCTGCTAGAAAGATCAATTTTTTTTTGCTCGATACTATATTTCCCCCAAATGCTTTATTTTTCCTTTTGTGGTTTATCATAACTCTTTGTCCAATGCAGCATGACTTTCTAGAAGGACAGGCTACAGACTAGGTAATTGCTAATTAATAATGATAATAGCTGATATTTATTAAGTGCTTACTATAGGCTAGGTACCCACAGTTCTGTTATGTTCATTTCAAAATATGAGAAAATTTGAACACATGAAGTTTAAGGCACTTGCCCACAAGTGATATGCGGTAGAGCCAGTATCCAAACTTAGTTTGACAAAAAATTCAATGCTGTTTACCACTATGCTGTAATACCAATAAAATGTTACCCATCCAGTTTCTTAGTAAACTACATTTGGTAACTCTTGTGGCCTAAGCTACACAGTGCAGTGGGCCTGGAGTATGAAGAAAACATTTTGTTTTATTGTGATGGTCCTAAGCTATTCATCATTATGTTTTCTTGAAGTCATGTAGTAGGAAGAAAATGGAAAACCTACAGTATCATAGAGCCATTGGATCCCATATGGGACACAGGAGTTTCCTTGTAAAGTTAGTCACTGCTTTCTCTACCTGGGTCTTAACTTATTCTCCAAGATCAGCAGTCCTGAGTACAAATGAGAACAGAGATATAATATAACTGAATATAGATAGCATAGTCTTTTGTATTACCAAAGCTTATCAGCAGTGGGCCATAAGCTTTACATCAGGGCTGGATTTACACATGTAATTCCAACAGCTGCAATTTGATGGGTACAAACAGCTCATTAACTTCAAAGTATCCTTTAGTTTGAGCTCTGGTATTTGAAATTCCAGCATTCCATTCCTTAAAATAAGCTACTATATTTTGTAATACTTTTCCTATTAAGTACAAATATCCCTGCAGGAAATATTATTTTAAACTATAACCAGTTACTAACATTTCAGTCTGAATTGGTTCATTACATTATTGATTCTATTGATAGAAAAGGACTACAGTAGAATGTGAAAGAATCATGCTGGCAGGATGGCATTCAAAGAAGCCTTCATTAAAGATGTATGATATAAATTGAATTTTGTTGGAATGGTAGGATTTATTTGGGTGGAGGAGATAGATTGAATGTAGTATAATGAGATTGCAAACTTCATAAAGGCATATATGTCTGCCTATACATTCTTTTCTAGAACAATCTGTACCTAGAACAACGTCTAACACATTGAAGGCATGCAAAATGTTAAATTAATTAATACCCATTATATTTGAAGAGAAGGTTTCATTCTGGGGCCCAAAGAAGGATAGTTTTATGCTTGGAGGTACGTGAAAAGAGATAATTAGGGGGAAAGCCCTAAGTCCTGTATAAACCCCAGATAATCACTGTTACAAGTTGGGTTTGATAAGAAAGGCTAAATTAGTAGGGAGGGGCCAAGATGGCCAAATATAAACAGCTCTGGTCTGCAGCTCCCAGCGAGACCAATACAGAAGATGAGTGATTTCTGCATTTCCAACTGAGGTACCCAGTTCATCTCATTGGGACTGGTCAGGCAGTGGGTACAACCCACAGAAAGGGAGCAGAAGCAGGGTGGGCTGTAGCTTCACCCAAGAAGTTCATGGAGTGGGGTACCTCCTTCAGCCAGCCAAGCGGAGCCATGAGGAACTCTGCTACCTGTCCCAGGTATTATACTTTTCCCATGGCTTTTGAAGTCTGCAGATCAGGAGATTCTTTCATGAACCTACACCACGAAGGATATGGGTTTCAAGCACACAACTAAGTGGCTTTTATTGGATTCACCAAGCTAGCTGCAGGTTTTTTTTTTTTTTTTTTTTTTTTTTTTTCTGTTTTCCCCAGTGGTGCCTGGAACCTCAGCAAGAGAGAACAGTTTACTCCCCTGGAAAGGGGACTGAGGCCAGGGAGCCAAGTGGTCTCATTCAGGAGGTCTCATTCCCACAGAGCCCAGAAAGCTAAGCACTACCGGCTTGAGATTCTCACTGCCAGTACAGCAGTCTGGAGTCCACCTGGGACAATCAAGTTTGCTGGGAGGAAGTGCATCCGCCATGATGGAGGCTATAGTAAGCAGTTTTCCACTGACAGTGCTAAGGAGACTGGGAGGTTTAGACTAGGCAGAATTCACCAAAATGTAGCAAAACAGCTGTGGCCAGACTGCTTCTCAGATTCCTCCTCACTGGGAAGGGCATCTCTGAAGGAAATGCAGCAACCCCAGTCAAGGGTTTATAGATAAAACTCTCATCTCCTCGGGGCAGAGCATCTTGGGGAAGCGAGGGCTGTGGACACAGCTTCAGTGGATTTAATCTTTCCTGCTTGCTGCCTCTGAAGAGAGCAGCTGATCCTGACAATGGGGATTCTCCCAGCACAGCACAGGGGCTCTACTAAGGGACAGACTGCCTCTTCAAGTGGGTCCCTGACCCTCATGCCTCCTGACTGGGAGAGACTTTCCCACTGGGTGACAAACACCTCATACAGGAGTGCTCTGGCTGCCATCAGGCCCGTGCCCCTCTGGGATGAAGCTTCCAGAAGAAGGAGTGGGAAGCAATCTTTGCTGTTCTGCAGCCTCCACTGGTGATATCCAGGTGAATAGGTTCTGGAATGGACCTCCAGCAAACTGCAGCAGACCTGCAGAAGAGAGGCCTGACTATTAGAAGAAAAACTAACAAACAGAAAGCAACGACATCAACATAAAGTACCACCACACAAAAAACCCCGTCGAAAGGTCATTAGCCTCAAAGATCAAAGGTAGATGAACCCACAAATATGAGGAAAAACTAGCACAAAAACGCCAAAAATTCCAAAAAACAGGATGCCTCTTCTCCTTCAAATGATCACAACTCCTCTCCAACAAAGGCAAAAAACTGGACAGAGAATGAGATTGACAAATTGATAGAAGTAGGCTTCAGAAGGGAGGTAATAAAAAACTCCTCTGAGATAAAGGCATATGTTCTAACCCAATGCAGGGAAGCTAAGAATCTTGATAAAAGGTTACAGGAACTGCTAACTAGAATAACCAGTTTAGAGAGAAACACATATAACCTGATGGAGCTGAATAACACAGCACAAGAAATTTGTAAATCATACACAGTATCAATAGCTGAATCAATCAAGTAGAAGAAAGAATATCAGAGATTGAAGATCACCTTGCTGAAATAAGCCATGAAGACAAGATTAAAGAAAAAAATAAAATGGAATGAACAATGCCTCCAAGAAATATGGTACTATGTGAAAAGACCGAGCTATGGTTAATTGGTGTACCTGAAAGTCACAGGGAGAATGGAACCAAGTTCGGAAACACACTTCAGGATATTATCCAGGAGAACTTCCCCAACCTAGCAAGACAGGCTAACATTCAAATACAGGAAATAGAGAGAACACCACTAAGATACTACACAAGAAGAACAAGCCCAAGACACATAATGGTCAGATTCTCCAAGGTTAAAATGAAGGAAAAAATGTTAAGCGCAGACAGAGAGAGAGGTCAGGTCTCCTACAAAGGGAATCTCATCAGACTAAGGGTGGATCTCTCTGCAGAAACCCTACAAGGCAGAAGATAGTAGGGGCTAGTATTCAACATTTTTTAAAAAAAGAATTTTCAACCAAGAATTTTATATCCAGTCAAACTAAGTTTCATAAGTGAAGGAGAAATAAAATCATTTCCAGACAAGCAAATACTGAGGGATTTTGTCACCACCAGACCTGCCTTACAAGAGTTTCTGAAGGAAGCACTAAATATGGAAAGAAAAAACCAGTACCAGCCACTGCAAAAGCACACTAAAATATAAAGACCAATGACACTATGAAGAAACTGCATCAACTAACATGCGAAATAACCAGCTAGTACCATAACAACAGGATCAAATTCACACATAACAATGTTAACCTTAAATGTAAGTGGATAAAATGTACCAATTAAAAGACACCAAAAGGTAAATTGGATTGGATAAAGAGTCAAGACCCATGCTGTGCTGTATTCAGGAGACCCATTTAACATGCAAAGACACACACAGACTCAAAATAAAGGGATGGAAAAATATTTACCAAGCAAATGGAAAGAAAAAAAAAACAGGGGTTACAATCCTAGTCTCTGATAAAACAAACTTTAAACAAACAATGATCAACAAAGACAAACAAGGACATTCCATAGTAGTAAAAAATTCAATGCAATAAGAAGAGATAACTCTCCTAAATACATATACACCCAATACAGGGGCACCCAGATTCATAAAACAAGATCTTAGAGATGTCCAAAGAGACTTAGACTCCCACACAATAATAGTGGAAGACTTTAACACTCCATTGTCAATACTAGACAGATCAATGAGACAGAAAGTTAACAAGTATATTCAGGACTTCAACTCATCTCTAAATCAAATGAACCTAATAGACATCTACAGAACTCTGCACCCCAAATCAACAGAATATACATTCTTCTCAGTGCCACATGGCACTTATTCTAAAATTGACCAGATAATTGGAAGTAAAATGCTCCTCAGCAAATGCAAAAAAAAAAAATGGAAATAGTAACAAAGTCTGTCAGTCCACAGTGATATAAAATTAGAACTCATTATTAAGAAATTCACTCAAAACTGCACAACTGCATAGAAATTGAACAACATGCTCCTGAATGACTCCTGGGTAAATAATTAAATTAAGCGAGAAATAACAAAGTTCTTTGAAACCAGTGAGAACAAAGACACAACGTAGCACAATCTCTGGGACACACCTAAGCAGTGTTCAGAGAGAAACTTAAAGTATTAAATGCCCATATCAGAAAGCTGGAAAGGTCTAAAACTGACATCTTAATATCACAATTAAAATAACTAGAGAAGTAAGAGCAAACAAATTAAAAAGCTAGCAGAAGACAAGAAATAACTGAGATCAGAGCAGAACTGAAGGAGATACACCAAAAAAAACATTAAAAATCAAAGAATCCAGGAGATGATTTGTTGAAAAGAAAAAAACCATATAGACCACTAGCTAGACTAATAAAGAAGAAAATAGAGAAGAATCAAATAAACACAATAAATAATAAAGGGGATATCACTACTGATCCCACAGATATATAAACTACCATCAGAGAATACTATAAACAGCTCTATGCAAATAAACTAGGAAATCTACAAAAAAATTGGATAAATTCCTGGACGAATACACCCTCCCCAAACTAAATCAGGAAGAAGACGAATCCTTGAATAGACCAATTACAAGTTCTGAAATTAAGGCAGTGATTAGTAGCCTACCAACCAAAAAAAAAAAAAAAAAAAAAAAAACCCAGGACCAGATGGATTCACAGCCAAATTCTATCAGAGGTACAAAGAGCAGCTGGTACCAGTTCTTCTGAAACTATTCCAAACAATAGAAAAAGAGGGACTCTTCCTTGACTCTTTTTATGAGGCCAACATCATCCTGATACCAAAACCTTGCAGAGACACAACAGAAAAGAAAAGAAAATTTCAGGCCAATATCCCTGATGAACATCGGTGTGAAAATCCTCAATAAAATACTGGCAAAACAAATCTAGCAGCACATCAAAAAGCTTAGACTCCCACACAATAATAGTGGGAGACCTTAACACCCCACTGTCAACTCTAGACACATCAACAGGACAGAAAATTAACAAGGGTATTCAGGACTTCAACTCAGATCTGGACCAAGCAGACCTAATAGACATCTACAGAACTCTCCACCCCAAAATCACATAATACACATTCTTCTCAGCACCACATCACACTTATTCAAAAATTGGCCACATAATTGGAAGTAAAACACTCCTCAGCAAATACAACATAACAGAAATAATAACAGTCTCCCAGACCACAGTGCAATCAAATTAGAGCTCAGGATTAAGAAACTCACTGACAACCACACAACTACATGGAATCTGAACAACCTGCTCCTGAATGACTACTGGATAAATAATGAAATGAAGTCAGAAATAAAGATGTTCTTGGAAACCAATGAGAACAAAGACACAGCATACCAGAAGCTCTGGGACACATTTAAAGCAGTGTCTAGAGGGAAATTTATGGCACTAAATGCCCACCAGAGAAGCAAGGAATGATATAAAATCGACACCCTAATGTTACGATTAAAAGAACTAGAGGAGCATGATCAAACAAATTCAAAAGCTAGCAGAAGGCAAGAAATCACTAAGATCAAAGAAGAATTGAAGGAGATAGAGACACACAAAACAAAAACCTTTAAAAAATCAATAAATCCAGGAGCTGGTTTTTTGAAAAGATCAACAAAATAGATAGACTGCTACCCAGACAAATAAAAGAGAGAAGATTCAAATAGATGTAGTAAAATATGATAAAGGGGAAATCACCACTGTTCCCACAGAAATACAAGCTACCATCAGAGATTACTACAAACATGTCTATGCAAATATACCAGTAAATATAGAAGAATGTATAAATTCCTGGACATGTACACCCTCCCAGGACCAAACCAGGAAGAAGTTGAATTCCTGAATGGAACAATAACAAGGTCTGAAATAGAGGCAGCAATTAATAGCCTAGCAACCAAAAACAGTCCAGGTCCAGATGGGTTCACAATCGATTTCTACCAGACATACAAAGAGGAGATGGTACCATTCTTTCTGAAACTCTTTCAGACAATACAAAAAGAGGGAATCCTCCCTAACTCATTTTATGAGACCAGCATCATCCTGATACCAAAACCTGGCAGAGACACAACTAAAAAAGAAAATTTCAGGCCAAAATCCATGAGGAACATTGATGCAAAAATCTTCAATAAAATACTGGTAAACTGAATTCAACAGCACTCAAAAAGCTTATCCATCACGATAAAGACAGCTTCATCTCAGGGATGCAAGGCTGGTTCAGCATCTGCAAATCTATAAATGTAATCCATTACGTTAACAGAACCAAAGACAAAAACCACATGATTATCTCAATAGATGCAGAGAAAACCTTTGACAAAATTCAACAGCCCTTTATGCTAAAAACTCTCAATAAACCAGGTATTGATGGATCGAATCTCAAAATAATAAGAGCTACTTATGACAAACCCACAGCCAATATCATACTGAATGGGCAAAAACTGGAAGCATTCCCTTTGAAAACTGACACAAGACAAGGATCTCACGACTCCTATTCAACATAGTATTGGAAGTTCTGGTCAGAGCAATCAGGCAAGAAAAAGAAATAAAGAGTCTTTGAATAGGAAGAGAGGACAACAAATTGTCCCTGTTTGCAGATGACATGATTGTATATTTAGAAAATCCCATTGTCTAAGCTCAAAATCTCCATAAGCTGATAAGCAACTTCAGCAAAGTCTCAGTATACAAAATCTGTGTGCAAAAATTACAAGCATTCCTATAAACCAGTAACAGACAAACAGCCAAATCATGAGTGAACTTCCATTCACAATTGCTACAAAGAGAATAAAATACCCAGGAATACAACTAACAAGGCATGTGAAGGATCTCTTCAAAAAGAACTGTAAACCACTGCTCAGTGAAATAAGAGAGAACACAAACATATGGGAAAGCATTCTATGCTCATGGTTAGGAAGAATCAATATTGTGAAAATGATCATACTTCCCAAAATAATTTATAGATTCAATGGTATCCCTATCAAGGTACCAATGACTTTCTTCACAAAATTGTAAAAAACACCTTAAACTTTATAATCAAAAAAGAGCCCACATAGCCAAGACAATCCTAAGCAAAAAAGTAACAAAGCTGGAAGCATCGCGCTACCTGACTTCAACTATAGTATACCTCAAACTATACTACAAGGCTACAGTAATCAAAACAGCATGGTACTGGTACCAAAGCAGACATACAGACCAATGGAACAGCACAGAGGCCTCAGAAGTAATGCCACACACCTACGACCATCTGATCTTTGACAAACCTGACAAAAACAAGCAATGGGGAAAGGATTCCCTTTTTAATAAATGGCGTTGGGAAAACTGGCTAGCCACATGCAGAAAGTTGAAACTGGACCCCTTCCTTACACCTTATACAAAAATTAACTCTAGATGGATTAAAGATTTAAGCATGAGGCCTAACACCTAAAAACTGTAGAAGATAACCAAGGCAATCCCATTCAGAACACAGGCATGGGTAAGGACTTCATGACTAAAACACTAAAAACAATGGCCACAAAAGCCAAAATAGACAAATGGGATCTAATTAAACTAAAGAGCTTCTGCACAGCAAAAGTAACTATCAATAGAATAAACCGGCAACCAACAGAATGGGAAAAAAATTTTGCAATCTATCCATTTGACAAAGGGCTAATACCCAGAATCTATGGATAACTTAAACTAATTTACAAGAAAAAAACAATCCCATCAAAAAATGTGCAAAGGATATGAACAGACACTTTTCAAAAGAAGACATTTATGCAGCCACCATTATATGAAAAAGAAAGTAATAATCACTGGTCATTAGAGAAATGAAAATCAAAACCACATTGAGACACCACCTCATGCCAGTTAGAATGGTGGTCATCAAAAAACCAGGAGACAACAGTTCCTGGAGAGGATGTGGAGAAATAGGAATGCTTTTAATCTGTTGGTGAGAGTGTAAATTAATTCAACTATTGTGGAAGACAGTGTGGCAATTCCTTAAGGATCTAGAATTAGAAATACCATTTGATCCATCAATCACATTACTGGGTATATACCCAAAGGATTATAAATCATTATATTATAAAGAGACATGCACAGGTATGTTTATTGGGGCACTGCTCACAATAGCAAAGACATAGAACCAACCCAAATGCCCATCAATGATAGACTGGATAAAGAAAATGTGGCACATATACACCATGGGATACTATGTAGCCAAAAAAAGGATGAGTTCATATCCTTTGCAGGGACGTAGATGAAGCTGGAAACCATCATTCTCAGCAAACTGACACAAGGACAGAAAACCAAATACTGCATGTTCTCACTCATAAGTGGGTGTTGAACAATGAGAACACATGAACACAGGGAGGGGAACATCACACACCAGGGCCTAGAGGGTGGGGGGCTAAGGAAGAAATAGCAGAGGGGTGGGGGGATTGGGGAGGAATCACATTAACAGAATTACCTAATGTAGATGATAGGGCAATGGATGCAGCAAACCACCACTGTGGCACTTGTATAGCTATGTAACAAACCTGCATGATCTGCACATGTACCCCAGAACTTAAAATATAATAAATAAACAAGCTTATCCACCATGATCAAGTCAGCTTCATCCCTGTGATGCAAGGCTGGTTCAACATATGCAAATCAATAAGTGTAATCCATCATATAAACAGAACCAATGACAAGAACCTCATGATTATCTCAATAAATGCAGAAAAGGGGCGTTGAAAAAATTCAACACCACTTCATGCTAAAAACTCTCAATAAACTAGGTATTGCTGGAGCGCATCTCAAAATAATAAAATCTATTCATGACAAACTCACAGCCAATATCATATTAAATGGGCAAAAGCTGGAAGCATTTCCTTTGAAAATCGGCACAAGAGAAGGATGCCCTCTCTCTCCACTCCTGTTCAACATAGTATCTGAAGTTCTGGCTAGGGCAATCAGGCAAGAGAAGGAAATAAACGGTATTCAAATAGGAAGAGAGGAAGTCAAACTGTTGCTGTTTGCAGACGACATGACTGTATATTTAGAAAACCTCATCGTGTCAGCCCAAAATCTCTTTAAGCTGATAAGCAACTTCAGCAGTCTCAGGATGCAAAATCAATGTGCAAAAATTGTAAGTATTCCTATATACCAATAATAGACATAGAGCCAAGTCATGAGTAAACTCCCATTCACAATTGCTACAAAGAGAATAAGATACATAGGAATGCAACTTACAAGATATGTGAAGGACCTCATCAAGGAGAACTACAATCCACTGGTCAAGGAAATAAGAGAGGACAGAAACAAATGGAAAAACATTCCATGCTCATGGATAGGAAGAATCAACATCGTGAAAATGTCCATACTGCCCAAAATAACTTATAGATTCAATGCTATCCCCATCAAGCTACCAGTGACTTTCTTCACAGAATTAGTAAAAACTACTTTAAATTTAATATGGAACCAGAAAGAGCCCATATAGCCAAGGCAATTCGAAGCAAAAATAACAAAGCTGGAGGCATCAAGCTACCTTACTTCAAACTATACTACAAGGCAACAGTAACAAAAACAGTGTATTACTGGTACAAAAATAGTTATATAGACCAATGGAACAGAACAGAGGCCTCAGAAATAATGCCACAGAACTACAACCATCTGATCTTTGACAAACCTGACAAAAACAAGCAGCAGGCAATGGGGAAAAGATTCACTGTTTAATAAATGGTGGTTGGAAAACTTGCTATTCATATGCAGAAAACTGAACCTGGACCCCTTCCTTACACCTTATACAAAAATTAACTCAAGATGAATTAAAGACTTAAACATAAGAACTAAAACCATAAGAACCAAAACCATAAGACCCCTAGAAGAAAACCTAGGCAATACCATTCAGGACATAGACATGGGCAAAGACTTCATGACTAAAACACCAAAAGCAGTGGCAACAAAAGCCAAAATTCACAAATGGGATCTAGTTAAACTAAAGAGTTTCTGCACAGCAAAAGAAACTATCACTAGAGTGAATAGGCAACCTGCAGAATGGGAGAAAATTTTTGCAATCTATCCATCTGAAAAAAGGGCTAATATCCAGAATCTGCAAGAAACTACAAGAAATTTACAAGAAAAAGGAAACAACCACATTGAAAAGTGGGTGAAGGTTATGAACAGACACTTCTCAAAAGAAGACTTTTATGCAGCCAACAAACATGAAAAAAATCTTATCATTACTCGTCATTAGAGAAATGAAAATCAAAACAACAATGAGATACCATCTTATGCCAGTTAGAATGTGATCATTAAAAAGTCAGGAAACAAGGGGCCGGGTGCAGTGGCTCACGCCTGTAATCCCAACACTTTGGGAGGCCGAGGCGGGCGGATCACGAGGTCAAGAGACCGAGACCATCCTGGCTAACGTAGTGAAACCCCGTCTCTACTAAAAATACAAAAATTAGCTGGGAGTGGTGGCACCCGCCTGTAGTCTCAGCTACTTGGGAGGCTGAGGCAGGAGAATTGCTTGAACCCGGGAGGCAGAGGTTGCAGTGAGCCAAGATCGTGCCACGGCACTCCAGCCTGGTGCCTGGGGATGGAGCGAGACTCTGTCTCAAAAAAAAAAAAAAAAAATTAGGAAACAACAGATGCTGGAGGGCATGTAAAGAAACAGGAATGCTTTTACAGTGTTGGTGGGAGTGTAAATTAGTTCAACCATGTGGAAGTCAGTGTGACAATTCCTCAAGGATCTAGAACCAGAAATACCATTTGACCCAGCAATCGTATACACCTGATTATAAATCATTCTACTATAAAGACACATGCACACATATGTTTATTGCAGCACTTTTTACAATAGCAAAGACTTGGAACCAACCAAGTCTTTGCATTCTTTTTTATGCAGCCATAAAAAATCATGTCATTTGCAGGAACACGGATGAAGCTGGAAGCCGTTATTCTGAGCAAACTAACAGAGGAACAGAAAACCAAACACCAAATGTTCTCACTTCTAAAGGGGAATTGAACAATGAGAACACATGAACACAGGGAGGGGAACATCACACACTTGGCCCTGTCTGGGGGAGGTGGGCAAGGGGAGGGATGGCATTAGGCTAAATACCTAATGCCTGCGGGGCTAAAAACCTAGGTGACAGGTTGATAGGTGCGGCAAACCACCATGGCATATGTATAGCTATGTAACAAATCTGTACGTTCTGCACATGTATTCCAGAACTTAAAGTAAAATAAAATTAAAAATTAATTAAATAATTAATTCAATTAAATAATAATTCAGCATATCTGCAAAAAGGCTAAATTAGTGTAGTCAAAAATTCCTTTTGATGTGCATCTCTCCTTTCCACTGAAAAACTTTTCTGTTCATGCCTTCCCTTACCACCAGTGTACCTGGTTTTGAGGCGGTCCATTCAGCACTTTCTTCTCTGATCAAGGAGCCAGCCAAGTGAAGTAGAAATGTTATTAGAGTGAAAGGGCTGATTTCTAGCCACACTTTAAAGCCGAATTTGCAACAAGTTTCTTTATCCCTAGTCAAGTTAGTTCACCATTTTGTGCCTGTGCCTCACCAAATAAGGTTGTGAATGTGATATTTAAAATAATCGTTTTTATTTTCTATGGAGAGAGTCTTTTATCTCCAGGGCTAACAACGTGGGCCTTATATCCTTTCTGGGGAGGTAGTGTTCTGCAACCCTCTCTGCTGGCTCAGTCCCCAGTAAGAAACATGAAATTCAACAACAGCCAAAGGAGCAAAATGGTAGTGAGAATATTTCATTCCCAAGCCTTTTGTTATCTGAAACAATCAGCTCTTTCTAGCCCTATCTAGTACGCATTGCCAGGCAGAGGTGAGAAACACTAATAATTCTGGATTTGGAGAAAAGAGAATGTTGCCTCCAGTCGAGATGGATTACCATCTATTTGGAAGCTTTCTGCAGAGCTAGTATTTCAGAACGGATTGGAATATTTTAATGAAATAAATGGAGCTCTCTACTTGTGAAGCAAGTTTAAAGGTCTGAGTCTCTGGAGAACATAGTAGAAATATGCGCCTGTGAAGGAAATCTGGGAAAATCCTGGAGAGGCCAGTGAACAAGCCATGAATATTCAGAGCGGAATTTTCAAAGCATGATTCTCTACCGACTACCAATCTAGGCTGTGTTTCACAGGGCATAAGCAAAGATGTATGTCAGGGGGCTCATGCTCAAGACCAATACCCTAGATACAATAGCAAATAATTTACTAATGGTAGGTAATAGGGCATTTTAATGTAGACTGTGGAATCAGATTCACTGATTTTAAATCCCTGTTCCATCTTAAACTAGCAGTTTAACCATTGGAAAAAAAATTGGCAACTGCTCAATACTGAAATGAATATAAAGATAGTATCTCCATCTTTATATGATTGTAATTATAAATAAGTGATATAATATATATTTATATAACGTGATTTGCCCATATGAAATTCTCAGAAAATTTAATTGTTATTATAAACTGATGTCATGTGGTATAAGTTGTGAGATACTTCAAAACATCCAAGAAAGTTGATGTCAACAAAGAGTAGAGAAGTTGAGAGTAGCTTCCTTGGATATGTGCAACTTAAGCTGGATTTTGAAATGGATTTATATTTCTTCTTTTAAGAATTCAGAAGAATTGCACAACATGAATTACGGTAATAACTCTTATTTTGTTATTACTATGTACCAGATACATGCATTGCATAAATTAGCTTACTTCTTTGAATGTACAAAACAATGGTATATATTGTACAGTAGAAGAAGCTGCAGATCAGACAAATTAGGTAAAACAACTCATAAGCAAGGCAACTTGTATTCAAACTCAGGTATGTCTGACTCCAAAGCCTGTGGTTGGATCCACTATGCTGTATTGACTATCAAGAAGAAAAATAAATTCAGAAAACTGCATTCAAAATATATTAGAATCAGGTGACAAATTTTAAGTTGGGTATGGGAGAAAAATCATCAGCCTCTACAATTTTTATGGGAAAAAATAAAACAAGAAATATGTTTTATATGTTTTATAGTAGTTTTGAATTTTTGGAAACATTTTTTATCTAAGTGCATAGGCCATAAAACAGTGGTTATTCTGGGAATTTTTTTTTAATTGAGTATGTTAGATAAGATTGTTTTAGGAGTAAGTTTATTAAACTTTCTTAAAGATCCATTGTGGTAAAAAAACTAAAATCGATTAAAATCTTAACTTTTCACTATGGTATTGAAAGAGCTGTCACACTTCCAACCACAGAAGCTTTTTTCTTTTAAAAATGGGTTCAAACACAATGCAATATTTTTGTCATTATCTCTGTTCTGTTTGTCACTTTTTTCCCACATGGTCTAGACAGGAGAAATAAGTGAATGTGGATAAACAGGCCAGATTACATTACACATTTATAAAAGGATAGCTAAAAATGTTTCTGTGACTTTTCTCATGTCCAAAGTAGAAAAGAAAACATCAATTATTTATTTAACTAGATGATTTACAATATTTATAAGGAGATAATATACCGACCTCTCAGATAAACACAGTCCTTGCTGGTATAAACAGTGTGTTAAGTCAGTGATTTTGAAAGTGTGCCCCCTCGATCACATGGAAACTTCTTAGAAATACAAATTCTTGGGGCCCAGTCCAGAACTATTGAATCAGAAACTCTGTGGGTAGGACAGATCTCCAGATGATTCTGAGGTATGCTTAAATTTGAAAAGCACAGTTATAAAACAAGAATAATAAACTCTGTTTAAAATGATTTATGACAAGGTAGATGAAGTTAGTTTTGAGCTGGGCCTTAAAGAATGGGTCATAAGTCCTGGAGTTCTATTGAACAGCATGGCAATATAATAACAATGTATAGTATACTTAAAAATTGTTAAAAGTATAGATTTTACATTTCATCAAAAAATGGTATGTGAGGTGATAGATATATTAACTTGACTTAAACATTCCTCAATGTATGCATATCAAAAGATCACATTGTACACCATGAATATATAATTTGTCATTCAAAACAATTAAGAATGAGTCAAAATTCTCTATGCTGTATTTTTTCTTTTAGTTAAACAAAATTTGATATATTTTGGAAAGCCCATAGATGTGACATTGTGATGCTGTAAAAAAGAGCCTTTGGGAGAGATCCAAGATGGCCGATTAACAACAGCTCAGGATTGTAGCTCCCAGTGAAAGCGCAGAGAGCGAGTGGACGCCGCACTTTCAGAAGAATTTTTGTTGCCCACAGACTAGGAGATTCCCGGCGGAGGAGCCACACGGG